>CAMOHE010044248.1:0-31922 GCA_946598075.1 Artocarpus hirsutus | reverse complement strand
TACGGCAAAAATTTACTCGATGCGTGATAAAAATGAAAATGTTGGTCTCGATAGAGATATCAATATTCTAAATTTAAGAAATCTTAGCTGAGGTGTTGATATCAAAAAAGATATGAGAAAAAAATTGTGGAAACTATGGATATTTTCTTCAAAATATAAGACTTTTTTATTTACTTTTGTTACAAACGTTTTAGATTTATTTGAAAAATTTGACCAAGTATATAGAAATTTCAATAATCAAAGAAAGTCTAACTCTCGTGGTTTGTATTCTATTTTGATCTTAGTAGTAATTATGGTTATTTTTGTATGAGATTTTTCACAAGGATAAAAACATATTTATGATAAGATATTCTGCCACATGGCTTGTGGAGCATCCAAACATTAAGGGACTAGACACTCAAATATCTGAACATCTGAATGTCCGAGCATCCGAGCACTTTGCTCTGAATGTTCGAGTGTCTAAGCACTTTTGAGTGTCTGAACACTTCGAGCACTTTGATCGTCCAAGAATCAGAGCACTTTGTACGTTTGAGCACCAAGTACTCCAAGAATCCGAGCACTTCAAGCATTCGATACCTATCTTGACGGAGGATGCTTGAAGGTCAAGACGCGTCATCGAGGAATGTAACAATCAATAATTGAAGGCAATCAATGATTGATCATTGAATCATGTTAAATGTTTTATCGTTTGAAACACCCAAGACGTAAAGTGTTTTCTTTGCGTTAAATTTGCTATCAAGTTTAACAAATTTACCATATGCTATGCTTGACGGTAAATTTACTACCAAGTTTAACATACAACAAATTTAAAAAAAACATAGCATTGCATTGAAGAATGTTTTTACTCTTATATGTTCAAATTTGACATTTACTAGTTTATTAAGAAATACTTATGACACGACATAAAACTATGCAATGTGCTCGATGAAAGTTTTAATTTTTCCTTTTCAAATTTTACAATTATTTATCAATATTTCTCAAACCTTATAAAGAAAAATACAATCTCATCAATATGGAGAATTTTTTACGGTTCTCAGAAAACTATATGTGCTCAAATGAATTTTGAATTCTTTTCCAAATTTATATTTCATTGATTACTGATAGTTCTCAAAATTATATATATATATATATATATATATATATAATATCATTAAAATCGACATTTATATTGCATTTCTTAGCAACATTTAAAAAAAATATTAGGCTATTCGTACTATTAGTCCCTAAATTTTAGCATTGTGTCATTTTAGTCTATGAACATTATGTTTGGTAAGAGCAAAAGTTATGGGGAAAGAGGGGAAAAATCCTTTGATTGGTTGGAAGGAGTAGAGGAGGGAGAGGAGGCATGGAGAGAGCCTCTCTCTCCATGCCTACTAATTTGGAGGTCTAATCAATCAACCCAAATAGTTGAAAAGACTTTTTTTTTTCCTTCATAATAATTATTAAAAATAGTATAATATATAATATACTGATTGGACAAATAATTATTGTCTATTTTTTCAATTATCTATTCGTCCTATCAAACAACATAAAAAGTTGCTATAATTTTCTCTATTCTTTATATTCCTCATTCCTCTAACTCTCTCCATCCATCCTTTTCTTTGTCCATCATATCAAACAAAGTGTTAATTTTTGACAAATTACTTCTAGAACTATGATTTTTTTGATAGTTTTGGTCTCTAACATTAAAATTGGCAAATAACTTCTAAAATTTTCTGGAATAATCAAGTCTAATTCGCACAATAATTGTTTTTTCAGAGAAATAGCTTCGTTTTTTTAGCTTTCATAGAAATAACTACATTAAATTTAAATTTTTTGGGTTTTTCATAATAGTGAAAAAAATATTTTGAATGTAACATAACTAGTTCTGTAAAAATTTTAGTTATTATGCGAGTGAGTTGTAATTTTTTTTTGTTTCTTGTGAAATTTCATAAATCCTTCGTGATTTCTAGCTTCAAGAAGCAAAGTAGTAAAAAAAAAAAAAAAAGTCTAGACAATAATTTTCCAAACATAAAAGTTAAAAAGAGCAAAGTGATACAATGCTCATAATTCATAAACGAACAGTATAATAACCCAACAATATTTGACATAATGAAAGTTTTGAAATTTTGAAGATTCCCTTTTCTAGTCCTTCGTGATAGAGTATATGGCCATTATTCAAAACTATGACAACAGGGACTCACTTGCATGTTGTCATCATTCAAACCAAGTTCTCAAACCGCAGTAATAACTTCTTGTTGATGGTAAAAATCCGTAAAAATTCGAATATCTAGGTTGAGGTCTGATTGAAAGAGATCAAACCACAATAAACATCAAAATTTACAAAGCAAAAAAAAAAAAAAAAAAAAGAGAACAATTTATATATCAAAGTAAAAAAGAAAGACACAAAGGTTTACAGTGGTTTGGTTCAACATATCCTATGTCCACAATGTTGTTTAGATTTCGATTACATTATTAGGATTAAACACTCAAACTCTCTGTTAGATGCTCTCTTAATATAGAATGTAAGGAAGAAAAACTTAAAAAGTCTTGAAGAAGAGTAAAAGTCCGAACCTTAACCTGGTATGCTGCTGCTCCTATTCATTATACAAGTTTTGTCATGATAACTGTCAAACTTGATCAGCCCCACGTTCTCTATTTTCAAATCCACAAGTGGCATACTTCTCCTTAGCTTGAGATCTTAGGTGTTGCACTTTATTACTCGAAATGTGCATGATACGATGAAGGTTAGATATGCGGTTACTCTGGCAAATTCGGATGTCGTGGTATGATGATTGAGATTGGTTCTTCTGCAACTAGTGCTAGAAAAATAAATTAAGTATAAGAACTTTGGTCACTCGTTTATGGCCCACAAAGGGGAGGCAAACATTTAGCAACTTGACGAGGGATTATAACCTTGCTAGCACGATGATAAGGGACATGACTTGCATGTTGAAGACGACATGACCTTGATAGCATGTGAGAAGGGTCACAAAATTGATCTCATCTGGACAAGGAACATGGTCTTGCTCGTACATGAAGGAGGAAAATGGCCTTGGTGGCATGTTAAATAGGGAATGACTCTGGTCACATGTTGAGAAGGGGCATGGACTTGCTAGCATGTGGAAAGGATATGGCTTTGCTCTCATGTTGAGAAGGAATATAGCGTTGCTTTCACGTTGAGAAGAAACATGACCTTGCTCTCACTTTGACGAGGGATATAGCCTTACTAGCATGTGAAGAGGACATAAGCTTGCTCTCATGTCGAGAAAGGACATGATCTTACTTGCATGTCAAGGAGGAATGTGGCCTCGCTAGTATGTGAGGAGGGACATAGTCTTAGGGCACGTTTCTAAACCATAAAAAAATGTAAAGGAAAGGATAACAGGATTAGAAAGAAGAGTAAAGTATTGAGAGTATGCATCATTCATTCCCTTTTGATGGAGTCATAGGAAACAATCCAGTTCTCTTTCTAGTATTTACATACGTAGCAATAGGGATCTTATTAAATATAATTATTAAAATATCCTTTTTACATATATAATAACTACTAAATAATAACATTTGAATTTAAACATCTAAATAACAATTGTATTTATTCCCTTTGATAGGAAATCAATAGTAAAGAGTATGAGAAGATTGGTATACCATTTTCTTATTCCCTATATTATATGGGACCTACAAAACTCTCTTTACTAATTTGATAAGTAAATACATTATTTAAAGGGAAAGGAAATTATTCCTTGCTATTTTTTTCCCTTTGATGCAAAGTAAACATGCCCTTACTCTTATGTGAAGGAGGGATATAATGTTGTTCTCGTATTGAGGATAGACATGGCCTTGCCTCTTTGTTGAACAGAGATATAATCTTGTTAATATGAAATTTTTGCAACATTGACAACATTTGTACAAATTTGTCTATATTTTGAAGTCTCGAGAGAGATAAAACGTGACACCTAAGAATTTCTGACACATTATATATGCAATAATTAAGGCTTATATTAAGTAATTTATGTACAATTTTTGTGATCAAAATTTTATACTTGAAAAATTATCAAGTATTTTAGGAGTAATTTTAGTATCATATAAATTATTGTTTAAATTTAATTTCTATGACAAAGTTAAACACATCAAAACATGATCTCAAAAAAAAAATAAATATGGGATTTTTTTAAGATTACAAATTACACAGTAGTCCTAATAAAAAAGGAATGATATGAAAATAAACTAGAAAGTTAAATTATTGCAAAACATATTGCAACAAATTTTTAAATAGAAACGCA
Organism: Artocarpus hirsutus; assembly: GCA_946598075.1. Taxonomy (NCBI): domain Eukaryota; kingdom Viridiplantae; phylum Streptophyta; class Magnoliopsida; order Rosales; family Moraceae; genus Artocarpus; species Artocarpus hirsutus. The sequence goes on along the minus strand of CAMOHE010044248.1, from coordinate 27,660 downwards.
GTTTACGAAAAATACTGTATGAAAAATATAAAAATTATATAGTATAAAAATTATGCAGTATAGAGATTATACTACATAAAGTTAAGCAGTATAAAAATTAGACTGTATTAAGTTAAGCAGTATATGAATTATATTGTGAGAAGGATATAGACAAGGAAGGTTGTAGGATCTCATAAACTGTAAAAAAAAGAATACCGGTAGTATGAAAAATACACCAACAGTATAGAAAAAATACAGTGTAGCGTAAAATTGGATAGTTTAGAAAACAAATGGGATCCACTTGGTTACACACAAGTGATGGAAATTTTCCACAACACTCCTTATTAGACCGCTTTTCATTGTGTGGTGGGGGGCAAGCTTTTGACTTCAATTTAGTTTCTAATCTAAGTTAAAATTACAAATTGACCCTAGACTAATTGTTTTTGCAATTAAAGGCTTAGGTAGATAACATTTTATCTCCATCAAAAGATGGAATATGTGCCACATCTCTCTCTTGGTGGTTGGTTTTAACATGTGGTTGGAAGAAATTGTTTTGATTAAAATTTGGTCTATAAGTTTAGTTTTGTTATGGATAAGGGCTTAAGTGATGGAATAAGCTTTTGTCTCTATCATTTTTGCATGAAAAATGCAAAAATAACCTATTTTCCTTCTATCAAAAACCGGCAGCCCTACCAAGGATCCCTCCAAAAATTTCTTAAAAATTTAACCTCCAATCAAGATTTAAATCAAGTCCAAGTGTTCTAGATCAAGATTGATCACTTTTGAGGTAAAATTCTCAATTTTTTCCTTATAGGTTCTTAGTATTTTCTTAAGTTTTTGATGGATTTTTTATGGTATGTTATGGATTTGATGTCAAGGGTTTTGTGAGGTTTTCAATAACTAAAAATGGAGAATGAGCATCTTGGAATGATTAGGTATAGTTCTAGTCCTTGAAACTATGTTAAATTTTGCATATTTTTATGCATATCAACTGTTTGATGCAAATTAAGGACTATGGTATGTAAAGAGACTTTATGATATGATTGTATTTATAGTTATGTAGATGATGATGATGATAGATAAATAATTGAAAAAAAAAAAAAAAGGTTTAATGGTAAAATGAGAAAGTGTGACAAACTTTGTCATAAACCCAAAGTTTAAGCATTTAAGGTATTTGATAAAACTATTTTTACTATGGCATGAAAAGAAAATATTGTGGCATGTTTAGTTTAGGTGTTATGTTGAAGATAATGAGATTGAAGGATTGAAAATAAAGGTTTTAGGCACAAATGAGAAAGTTTGTTAACTATGTCAAAAAAAAATTGTAAATTTTAAGTATTTTTCAAAGAAATCAGTTTTTGGTTAACTTAGACATTGAATTATTTTCTGAGTTCAACATTAGATTTATTAGAAACATCGAGATGGATAATTTTTATGGAAATCTTGCTCGAATTCTAATCAGATCAAGTTGAAAACTGTTAATTTTAGTTATACCTACTCAAAAACGCCATTAAAATGAATGATTTGGAGGAAAGTTAAAACAAACAAGTTGTATATCTTACGATAACTGTTAAAAATCATGAATGGTTCGTTAAAATTCTATACCGATTTTAAGTTATGAGTTTTTTGATATTTTAATTACAAAATTTTGAAACAAGGAAACATTTTGAAATAAAAGGATTTGGACCAAGAGGCTTTTATAAGTTTTAATCCTTATGAAAAATTGGACATTCTAGCATAAGATGAGTATTTTTAGTCTTGGGGGTAAAAATGTCAAGATTTTTATGTTTCAGGTTAAAACAGTAAAATTCTGTGAAACTGGATTTTCACTATGAAATGCTGGTTTTCTACACTGCTATAGGCAGTAAGTGACCATGAATTCTAAGTTTAAAAGAATGTAAAGTTTTTATCAAGTAAAGAAAGAGAAACACGTCAAGGGCAAAATGGTCATTTTTTGTAAAAAGGCCTAAACGGCCTCTAAAACGTTCTATTTAGGTAAACACCCATTAGCAGGAATTTTTTGTAACCCATTAGTAATGGGATTGTAAAGTAAAACGAGAAGTTTAAGTAAACTTACAAGACTTATGAAAATCAGTTAAAGTAAAATCATCATTTTTTATAAAAATCACTAAAAAAGGCCTTGAGCCATTCGAATTAACGAAATACCCTTAGAAAAAAAATGATCTAAATCACTCTAAGAAGCAAAAATCGAGAAGTAAGGAAACTAAGTATAAACAATGAATGTTTAACATTTAAGTTACGTTATCAATCAAGTATATCAGTAATAAGAAAAGTTAGCTAATAGTCGAGTGTCATTTGAATAAGACACATAGCCAATTAATAGAAAAATAAAATAAAACAAGAACGCTAAAGCGATGTCCAGGTAAATCTCAAACCTCACTTATGACATGAAGAAAATGAATTGCAATTGCTTTATAAATGTTTGAATTGTATTGCATTTATTATGCATAATGTTTTAAGTTCAAGTCATGATTTGCAATATTTTACATTTGATATGTTAATTGTTCTAGACATAAAGTTATATCATTCAACGAGTTCACTAAGATTACAAAATCGGTAATCTAAACTTATAAATTAAGATAAGAAAGTGTCATACCAGCCTCCTGATCCAAAGAAAGTGTCATGCTAAGTTATGTTATGGCCTCAGTGTTCAATGATCAAGCACGTTTAGTATGTACACTTAGGCCCATAGTTCAAAAAAGTTAAGAAGGATGATAAAACATTCATAAAAGAGCACATATAGAATCATGCATTATGATATTACTTGCATTCCTTTTCTAAATGTTTTATTTACAAGTAATGTTTATGTGAAACAAAAAGGAATGTTTTACAATAAAAAAACGTTTTGCAAAAACTTTTTATGAGAAATGTTTCAAGAAAGATATTTTACGAGAAAAATTTTAAGAAGAAATTTTTAACATTTTGTGAGATTAATTTGAACTTATTGAGCGAAAGCTCATTACAAGTTCCTTCATGTTGTAAGTAATTATACAAAAGACTAGTAAGACTGGTTAAAGAGCTTGTGTTATAGCAACAGATGCAATAGTTAGGTATAAATACCACCACAGTAGATTTTCATTGTGTTAAGAAAAAAGTTACTACTATTTTAACGAAAAGTTTTTCTTATTTGAAAAAGATGTTTATAAAAATTTTAAGAAAGTAAATGATTATTTAACAAGTTTGAGGGATGTTCTAAATAATTTTGAAGTTTGGTTTTATATTACATTTCAATTTATGTTGCAATGAAAGTCGCGACAGTTTCAAGTATATTTTAAGAAAAGAAAAGAAAATTAATGTACCCAGTATTTTCTTACTAATAAGTCAGATTAAAGTTAAAAAATGATATTTAAGCAAGATAAGTAACGGCTCAAAAAAGCCAGGTCTTTACACAAAAAGGGGGAGAGATTTTGCCGAAGTGTCCACAAAATGTTCACAGTGTCCAAAAATATCTACAATATCGATGGATATCAGTAAATATCCAAAATATTTTTGGAAATGTTCGTAAACTGACCAAAAGCACCAAAAAAGTTTTCCTTTTTTTTCTTTTGCAGAAAAATAAACTTTGTAGATGGTTTTTTTAATATACTTGAAGTATCAAACTGATGAGAACTTTATTGTCTTAAATTATGATTCCATGAGGTATGAGCTTAAGTAATAGCAAAGCTCATAAATTTGTAATCCTCCAAATAGTTTTGAAACGAAGTCCAAAACAAATATGGCCTCTTTGACATATTTTTGTGTCATCTACCATAAACTAATATTGATATGTCATTGTATATTCATTAAAACTACTCATAAAAGAGGGTAAACCAACAATATTCAAATTGTAGGATAACATTAAGAAGAGATTAAAAATCATACATGTAACATATTATTAATAACCTTTAAAGCTATTCAAAGGTAACATCTTGACAATACGATCAAGATCATAAACTAGCTAATGCTTTTCAACTTGATAGAAATTCCTTTTGGTTTTAAAGACACTTTAAAGTTTGCATAAATTCAAATATATTTGGTTATTAGGTGTTATGTACTCTATCATATAATTCTATCTTATTTTGAATGAGTATATAAAATAACATTGGGACTACAATCGAAACAAAATTGTGATGATTTTCTATTATGCTGTATATTAGTTTTGTTATTTAAATCAGTTCAAGTAAAGAAATATTGATATTTTAGCATTTTGTAAAGTTTTAATGAAAAATCAAAAGTCTTTTATTTAATATTTATTTTTATCAAATATCTGTCGACATCAACATTTCCTTTTGCACTATACGTAAATCAAAACATCAACAACTCTATCAACAACCCTTTTTTTATTGACACTATGTAAAAATCAAAATCTTGACAAATCCATCGATATCAATATTTCTTTGTTTTATTAGTAGTCATTAAAGCCTCTTAAATATATTTAAGATAATTGATATGAGCTAATGGTAGACTTGAGCTATTTAACTCTTCTCATTGTAATATTTAACTCTTCTCATTGTTGTGGTTGTTTTCTGTTGGAGTGTGGGTTTTGGGGTAGGGTAGGGGGTTAAAATGAATATTGGAGATTCTTACTCCATGTTTGACAAGTTGATTGGAACTAACCACTAATTATAGTATAAAGTTTTCTACAACTATAATAAAAAATAAAAAATTAATTTTTAAACTAAAATTTTTAATTCTAACTTGTTTGACAAAATGTCCTAACAAAAAGCTACAACCATAGTCCTTTGACAACTACAGCTAACAAAAAACAAGCTAAATCTTTATCTACATCTATACGTATACAAAAGTGAGAAATCTACTTTTGGTGCTCTTCTCTAACGGGTACAAGTGTCGCACCTCCAATTTCCCTTTGTTTTTCTGTTTTATTTTTTCTTTCTCTTTTTTTTTTAATTTTTTTTTCTTTCTCCTTCTCCATTCTATCCCCCTCTTCTTTCCTTCATTTTCTATTTGTACAATAATACACCTTCCCTTCTCTCTGTTTTCTTCTATTTTTATAACCTTATGTGCGTTGAAGATGGATTTATTATATTTATATTATTTTATTTTATCTTCAAATGTGTTCATGTGTTTATTATAAATTATTACATTGAACAAATATAACTAGTGTAGCGCATGTTTTTGACTTGTTCCTCTAAAAAGAAACAGCAAACTTTTCCTCCCAAAAAAGAAAAAAAGGCACTCTTACTTTCTAAAGTAATTCTTCACTAGTATGAGTGACACCCTCTCCGTTACTTGTTAGTTGTTATCTTTGCCTAAATGACCAAATGGGTTACAAGCTCTGAATAGATTTGTAGGGTGTTTAATCCAAGCATTTTTTTCACTAGTACAGTTTCAGCTTTCGGTTTTAACTAAAACTTTATTTTATTTTATAAGATGTTTGATAGTATTAGTTGAAATCAATAGTTTGAATCAATTTTGGTTGAAAACACTATTGCCTATAAAAACTTTACATTGTAACACTTTTTTTTGACATTATTGCATATGAGAGTTTTATAATGTAACAACTAAAAGTTTTGATTCTAACTCACATTGTCAAACACCATATTATTGTATTTGAGAACTAAAACTACTGTCAACTGTACTGCAAATATCCAAAATATGCTGGTCCTCCGTAGATTAAAGTCGTTTATAGAAGGGGCATGAAGTTAACACGACAAACATATATTACAACTTTTCCTAGCAAAAACATCTATTACATCTGAAGAACTGAACAATTCAGGGATTCTATATTCCATTTATGATTTCTTATTCTCGAATGTAGTTAAAAGAGTCTGGTCAGGAGGTCAAGAAATCTATCAGAGGAAAGTTAGAAGCATTCAGACTTGATTCTGAGTAGGGGTTAGAAATACCAAGTTATATATACACGGCATTTAGGTTTAATGCTCTCCAAACAACTGGGTAGTATGTACAACTTTGGAGAATCCTAAAAAGATCAAGAGCAAATAGACAAAGGGACAGGGAATTTATCTATCAGCACAACATAAAAAAGCACCAATTTCTATTCTAATCAAGCCTGTCTTCTTGTGGGGGATGAGCTGCACGGCGGAACCAGGTGTTGAATGCAGTGACCAAGTGCGGGCACTCTTCGACATTTCGGGTGGAGAAGCTGAGGCACTGCTGCAACAACTCTTGCGCATCTGACATGGGAAGCGTGGAGATGATTCTCAGGAAAGTCTCCTCCAACTCCAGGTACAGTAATTTGTTACTAGGTGACAGCGGTGAAACATTGTCTTTGCATACAATTAGAACAGGGAGCCAATTTTTAACAAGCTTCTTTCGAACCTAGACATGCGAGACAAGAATTAAAAAACAACCCTTTTGAATGCATTTAATCGATCTACCTCATTGGTAAACCACAGAAGATAATAAAAACTAGTTACAAATAAAATTCTGTATTCCTAACTTCAAACACAGCTTTCTTATAAAGAAACCAGCATCTGTACTTTTGACTGAATTATTGACAAAAAACCAAGCTGGGACGCACATGTTAGAACCTTTTGAGTGCAGGGAACCAAGCATCATTAATAAACAAAAGAAGTCACAAGGAAGAAGCTAACGCAGACAACAGTTACATGCATCTGAAAGAAACGTCCTTTCTCATAAGCATTCTTCTTGATATTTGGAACAAGAAGCTTGGTTTATGCTCATAAAACGATGAGCTGAGAGAGGACGAACAGAAACTGTGGTTTCCAGTCCTTGAAACAAGGAAGCCACTCAGCCAGTGGAGAAAACTAGAGCCCCTAATTCAAGCAATTACAAAGTTCCACTTCCGCTAAGCATTTAAAAATCCACGGATAAGAGGTGAATCCTATAAGCCATTACACTGCTCCATCACCAATGTATTAATCAATTTGGACCCGCCAAACTGCTGACACTTAAGGACCATGCTATGCGCTAAACTTAAAAGGAAAAAATTTTCAAATTCAAATGCCAAGTATTCAACTGTTAGTCCCATATAGCTGCATTTCCAAAGTCACGCACTCCTGGCATTACTCATATTTCATCATCAAGTCATAAATCTAATTTCGACTCGCCAAGCTGCCTAACCTAGAGGAGCAAGCCAGGTGCTAAATTCATAGGAAGGAGTTCAATTTGAACAGATAAACCAACGCATAACTTGAACTGGTTCAAGGTTTCTATTTTTTTTTTTTTAAATAATGAAACAGCTTCAATTAGAACATAATCTAAATAAGATACTCAACTACCGACTAAACAAATAAGTTCACTATCAAATTAAAGCATAAATTCTCACGAACAAATACAGATATCTGTACCTGTCTATCAGCAAGGATGCTACCGGCAGTAACCGCATTGGCGAGTCTACTGGTGCAGCGAAGCACGACCGCAGGGAGTCCAGGCACAATATTCCTCCACGCATCGTCCCGAAAAGCTCTCTGCAAATCGGCTGTAAAGGAGGCCTGCTCGCTCCACTCCTTGACGGCAGCGTCAGCCACCTTGAGCTCGATCATCCTCTCCACCAACCACAGCAAGTGCCTGCCGTTAGTCACGGCCGTGTGTAAATTCAACCTCTGAATCGCCTCCGTCTCGTTATGATCCCCTCGAAAGTCTGGGCTCGAATACTCCTCGAGCGATTCCTTAACGATCTTTAAGCTTGCGTCGAACGCCCTCTCCAACACTCTCTTGGCCGATTCCTTCGAAGAGAAGTCTCTCAACAGCTTGGCCACGAACGCCTTGACCACCGCCATGTTCGGATGGCTATGAATTGCAGAGACAATCAAACCGTGAAGCATTTCCTCACAGGAGTCGTTCTTTCCGGGAGAAACCCTAGCGAGAAGCTCCTTCGACTCTCCGCCGAGCAAGGGGATCACATTCATAACCCTTACCTCCTCCTCCTCCGTCCACGGCACGGCCTCGAGGAATCGAACGCACGACCGAACGCATTCCTCGAAGAGCAATTCGAGCGCGACAGGAAGGAGATCGAGAGCCACCGACGCGCTGTTAATCGTGTTGGAGAAATCTCCGGTATAGAGAAGTTCTAAAACCGTGATCCCTGACTCGATCGTCAGCGGAACTCCCAAACTGATTCGAATGAAATCATCGGTGGAGTCTCCGTCGCAATCCTGGTCGCCGTCTCCGGCGTCGCGATCGTCGTTCTGCCATCGATCGGACAAGAGCGCGGCAAAGTACTTGCAGCGACGGAGGACGTGAGAGTGAAGGTAAAGGACGACCTCGGATTCCGTGCCCGTGGACGGCGATTCGAGGTCCGATGACAAGTCGAACGGCGACTGCTCAACAAAGAGGCGGAGGACAACGTCCGCCGACGAGGAGTCGTTGAAGGCAGCTTTGGCGGCCGCGGGGGAAGGATTCGGAGAGGGGGATTGGGAGGTCTGGGTTAAGGTTTTGTCGGAGACGGTGGAGTCGATGATGACGGCGGCGGTGGAGGAGACGCGACGGGACGAGGCGGTGGAGGTCGTCGCTGCTCCGGCGTTGTTGATGGTGTGAATCACGCGCTGCCTCTTCTTGGTCATTTCTTTCTTTCTTTGTTTCTCTGGTGTGGACCGGAAGGAAGGAAGATTCTGGAACGGAAAATGATAGGACGGAAAAATGGCGAAAGGATCTTCCTGGGAGGGACTGGAAGGAAGGAAGAAAGAAAGGAAGGATGAATGGATGGATTTGGAGAATTTTTAAACTCGATTTTGATTTGATGAGAACAGCTTGCGTATGGGATGGACACGTGGGATTGTGAGGGAGCAAAGTGAGTGGATTTGTGGAGTAGCGCAATCCTATTAAACCAACGAAGTTACAAGAACCAATCTAAAAAATATGTTGCATATTAAACTTCAACTTATAATTTTATAAACAAAAGGGGTGTAATTTTATCAGGTTGAAAAGATTTTTCTATAAATTAAGGGGGGTGTTTATACTTTATATGATGATTTCTTGAAGGAGTCTATCGTGGGGGCTCTCCTCCTCCAATATCGACCGTACATTTTACATACATCTGTGTCCCAGCCAGATAGCAGCTATTCTTTTCAAAAAAAAAAAAGAAAGAAAATGGACTTTCACCTATCTCGACCATATATTTTACATCATAATATTTATGGCCCATGGCAGCTATTTTTTCCAAAGAAAATGGACTTCTATTTAATTTGTAACCAAATCTAATAAATAATAGACATAACCTTAACCAATAAAAAGTCCTGAATATGCAAAATCGGCTAAATAATGAGCCACAAAATTCCTCTTTCAGGCCACGTAGCATATAGAGCCATTGTTCGCCAAAATAATAGCATCATGAACGTCATCTACGATCATTACTTCTGAGGCTCTTGAGCACGGCTGACGCATAGCTTTTACCACATTAATAGCATCTTTATCAACAACCCAATTCTAGAAACCTCCCTCTACAGCAAAGCGAGTACCCTCCCGACCTACCAAACACTCCGCCATATGAGTGCTAAGCTTCCTCGTAACACATAGAGCTGCAGCCCAAGAACAACGCCTGCAAGATCTCATACACAAACACCGATCCCTACAAAATCAAGATACTCCTTCACAGCAGCATCTACATTAACTTTTATAGTACTCCCAGCTGGCGGAATCCATTTCTTCCTCATTTTTGGAGCGGAAGCCACTCTAGGACCATCCACCTTCACATAATCTTGATAAGCATATAATAGCCGACCTGCCCGTTCTGTAGATGACTGAACATGCAGCCTACATCCTTCATGGAAAAGTCTATTCCTGTCTAGCCAAATACTCCAAAGAATCGAACAGATTACTTCGAAATCACTCACCGTTCCTCGGCTGGCCATGAACATGCAAAGAGTAGAAATTGGACCTCTTCGGAAGGACTTCAGGATCGTCCATAAAGTACTAGAGCTCCATACCTTCTACGCCTAGCTGCAGCTCCAGAAAACATGGGTAGCGTCCTCCAGCTCTACCGAACAAAGAGGGCAGCACTTCCTCACCTATACACCCTGCTTGGATAACTGAAGAAAAGTGGGCATGGCTTCGTGAAAAACTCTCCATGCATGGGTGGGTTTAGTTACCTCACCATTTATTATTTTCCCCTTGTCCCGAAGCAGCCACTGCCTCTCGTCGCTCCATCTCCACATGGTCGCTCAACCTAACCGAATAGGTGCGTTTCTTCTCAAAATGTCAAACTAAACAATCCGGACGATGAGAAAAACTGATTGGGACACTGAAGATAACTTCATGATCAACCTCCAAAAACACACTTCTTACCTGTCCCACATTCCAACCACCGTGACATCATAGATCCCTTACCAACAAATCTTTGTCCTCTTCCTTCGGAGTTGTGATAGGCCGAAAAGTATATGGTCTTGGAAGCCATGGGTCCTTATTAATTTTCACCTTCTCACCACACCCCACTCTCTACTGAACTCCTAGCTTCAAAAGCTCCCTACCCCACATAATACTCCCCCAAATATATGATGAATTGTTGCCCACAAGAGCATCAAAGAAGCCCGAAGAAGGAAACTATTTTGATTTTAGAACCTTTGCCAAAAGTGAGCTTGGATTCATTAAGATCCTCCATCCCTGTTTTGCCAATAAAGCTTTGTTAAAAGCACCCATACCTCGGAACCACATCTTTCCAGCACTCTTAGGTTTACATAGCTTTTGCCAAGACCTCATGAGGTATTGAGAAATTTAGAGTCTTTTTGTCCATAGATTTAAATAAAGAATTTGAATGAAAATTTAAATTTTTATAAAAAAAAAATATTGTATCAAAATGATTTAAATTGTGGTTAAAACTACGAACTAAATGCGCTTTTAGAAAAGAGAAAAGAGAGACTACTGGGCTTTCTCTAAATGGGCTTTTGTGGGGCTCTTCCACCTGGCCTGCAGGTTTGGGCTCTTACACATCATGAGGCATTGAGAAATTTAGACTACATGCTACAACATTTGAACGTAGATTGATTTATACGACATGTTAAAAACATCATCTGATTTAAGCCGCATCGCAAAACAAAAATAAAAGTAAAAAGACTAATACACCCTCACTTCAATTGGGGCTTTTTGTTTTTTCCTTTCTTTCACTTTATCTTTTCCTTTTCTCCTCTCCTTTAGTCGTCCACTCTCCCTCCCCCTTCTTCTGGCAATTCACACTAGAACCCCGAAGTAAACGATGCCGGCCAAATTCGTCACTCTCCACCTTCGTTTGTCGCGGCTGTGCTGGCGCAGAGATCTCGCCTCGATGTTGTCTTCTTCGTCTCTGCTCGTCAAAGCCGCCGTGCAAAGGAGTCGAGATCTCCTCTTCGCACTTCCTATCTCGGTCGCTCTGAAGAGATCTCTCTTCATGGAGACAGATCTTGTAGTGGAAGAGCAGGGGTGATCCTCGACAAATCTTGCGGTGGACGAGTGTTGGATTTCTTAACTCATATATATATATATATATATATTGTAATTTTTGGATTTAGTTCTTCTTTGTTATTTATTGTGATTTTTTGTGTTCTGATGACGGTGGTGCAACCGTTGAAGGCTATTTCCAGTTGGTTCTTGGTGGTAGATGAGCTTTGGATTTTCTGAATTCTTTTTTTTTTTCCAGCAATTTATGGATTTTATTTTTCTTCTGTGGATATTTGGATATGGTTTGTTATTTTTTGTGATTGTTTGCGTTTTGTCGACTGTAGTGCCGCACTGACGGCTATTTCCAATTGGCACGGTGGTGACTGGTCGATAACCGTCTGGTATCATAGTGGATACCGCCGGTAACCAGCTGGTATTACACCGGATAGCCGGATACGGCTGATTAAAATCTTAAGGGTATATTTGAAATATCAAATATAATCTAATGACATGGATATGATATTTTCTACATATAAATATTTTTGGCATAAATCAATCCAGCCTATAATATTGTAACATATTTGTAAAGCCACCTTGTATCATACCAATAGTTACCGATAGGGATGATGTTCGGGCATCATAGGGATGGATATGCTTCCCAGTCACTGCGCTGCCTTACCTTTTTTTCACCCATATTTGTCTCACCCATATTTGTCCCCATACCTATCTTACTTAAGGCAGGGTCAAACTGGAGAATCCCACCAGAATTGTTTTTCTTATACCTTCTCCATTTATTTATCAAGAACATCAAAAAAAAAAAATCCTGCAACATTAATGACACTCAAAATAATTCCATCAAGTTAATCAAATATAAAATTCAGCAAATAGTGACTAACATTCCATGTAAGTGCAGTTCTTTTTAAAAAAGATAAACATATTTTAAATTTTTCTTTTTAATGTTATATTTTTAAGTAGTATATATTAAATAATAAAAAAAATAAAAGTATAAGAGGTGGATGAAAATAACATTTCTATTTTTTATTTTCGTCGAAAGAGAGAACGAGAAAAAGAATCTTAGAGAGAGAGGGCTTAGGCCGACGTGTCGCTGGTCTGTTGGCCTTTATTTTTCATCTGGAGCATTGTCACTAGCCGATCTTCGTCGTGCTAAGGTTTGTGCCGCCAGTAGAGAAAAGCTTCGCTCAGGTTGAAGATCAAGCACGGAGGTGGAAAGGAGTTTTGCTTCATAGTTGATTTGGTCATAGGGCTAGGGAGGGAAGGGTCATGGCCGTGTACGATGATAGTGGGAAGCTCAGATCTCCCTTGGATCTAGGCTAGGTTGGAGGGGCGAAGAAGGGTGCTTGGTTGTTTGGGCCTGCCATGGTTCAGGCTAGTCTAGGCGTTGTCTATCTTGCGCCAACATTGAGAGGCCTTGCTATTGTACGGGTTGGGTTCGTGCCACCAATTAAAGGTGGGTTACGGTGGTTAAAGGAGGGCCAAGGGTTTGGCCAAAGTGGGGCCATTGGTGCTCTTCGGCAAGCAGGTGGCTTGAGCTGGGCGATGATGGCTTCTTGGTTGCTGGCACTAAGGGGCCTTGGATATGGGGATGGTGGTGGAGACAATGTTCTGATCTTGTGGTCTGTGTTTTGTTTTGTGATTTGTTTATATTTTGGGTTTGTTGTAATAAGGACAGTGGTTTCCCCATTGGTCTTCTTGGTTGTGTTTGTAATCTTTATGTTGTTGCATGTTGGGTTTGGTATAGAGGATGGTTTCCCCATGCCTCTTGGTTGGTTGGGTGGTGTCTTAAGTCGAGATTGGATGAAGATGTGGCCTTTCTCTGTGGCGTTAGAACCACTGTTAGTAGGAGTGTAGCTCTGTGTTAGGTGAGGGTTTCTTTTGGTTCTGTCATTAGGAGCTCGGATTCCTAAGTAGGTTCTCTAAGTCTGCGTGGATACTAGTTTTTAGGTCCTCAAACCTTTGACTATATCTTAGCCTGTTTCGGCTACTTTTAATAATATTTGTCTTTCCTTCGATTGGAGGCCTTAGCTACCAAAAAAAAAAAAAGTATAATTACACCTTTTTAGGTTGAGGTGTTGTAAGAAGTGCCCTCCTACCCCGACTCGGGGAGATAGTATAAGCCCTATACTTACCCTACTAGGGATAGGTACCTTCAGGTATATTTACAGGTAAAAGTCTCATTCCTAGTTACTGGTCAATATTTTAAGAATACGTTTAGTATTCTAGATATAATAATATGATATAGCATGATATTTTCTAAGAATGCTTTTTCACTCATAGTATAAATCATAACAAGGCATAAAAATCTCATTCTTAGTTACTGGTAAATATTTTAAGAATATCTTTAGTATTCTAAATATAATAATATAATATAGCATGATATTTTCTAAGAATATTTTTTCACTCATAGCACAAATCATAACAAGGCATAAATCTATAACGCCTTGTAAATTATTAAAAATTTATTTGGGCTTGATTATTTCTAGTTGTGTTTTGTTATTTTTGTAATTAAAAAAAAGAAATTCTTATGGTTGAAACTATATCATTCTTTTCTTATAAGCAAGAACTGTTGTTTTAACTATAATTTTTTAACGATTTAATGTATGACTAGAAATATAGTTCTGTATCTCACATAGTAACCTTTTTATGTGGACAGTTGCAGACTTAAATCATATTGTTAAAAATTTAATCAACGTCTAAAACAGGAAAATCTTACCTAACAACGAAAAAAATTCCTACAATATGGGAACCAAAAAAAAGGAAAACGAAATCTTGTATTAGGCAGCAGTTTTTATTTTACAAAATATTTTGTCCCGAAAAGAATATTGAGAATTTCATGATAAGGTATGAAAAATTTATTTTTGTGAAGAATCAGTTTAAAACCGTCAAATTCTTATTAATTTTTTAAATTTTCATATTCTTACTTACTCCACAAGCAACTTGACACTTTAAAATTATGTCTATAGCACATGTTACAATTTTATTTCTTCAAACAAAAAATATTCAACAAACTTGGGTGTGCTTGGATCAATTGTTACACTGTCTTCGAAGAAACTCGAAACTTACGTTTGTAGCAATATACTTTTTTTTTTTTTTTTTTTGAGTGAATAAGCATTCTGAAGCAATATACTCTTTATTTTTGTCATGCACATACGGCGATGTGTGGCTCTGCGTTCTTTCCACTCCTCCTCAAACACAAAGAAAAAAAAAAAAAAAACCTCTTTTTCATCCTCACCTAGGGTTGGGTTTCCTTAAATTTTGTACCAAAATATCCAACCGAAATTTGGTTGCGCCATTAAATGATAAATGGCATAAAGGTGGGATCCTTCATCCTTACAATTATGACCAAGCAATATAAAAGAGGTGCAAAACATAAAATTTTCTTGGCAAAAAGCCTATAATAATGATGGAAACTAAAGTTGGATCAATGTGGGGTGTGTCTGTGTGTTTTTTCTTTTCTTATTTATATATATATATATATATATGTATGTATATATATTAAGGGAAATGGTAAAGATCCAAACAGTATCAACAAAAAAAGGGATAAATTAAATTTTATTTTTCAGATGATGTATAAAACACCTTTTAACATGTGAAACTCCAAGAAAGATGGCACAATTTGGGGCTAAGAACGAGTCCCAGTTGTTATATGTTTTTTGTTCTGATTTTTCCAACTTTCTCCTGTTCAGTGTCCCAATTGTTTTGACTTAAGCTTAATTCTAATCAATGCTAAAACTCGGCCTCTGAGCCTCAGCAAAACCTAGATGATACAGACAAGGAAATCAAAAAGAAATCATGCATTGATGCCGAAACCTTTATTTTTGGGTCCACAAAAGGAACAGAGAAAAAATAATACATGGGAAGAATAAGAATGAAGGAATAATTAAATATTGTGGACCCAGAAAGCTTTTTATATTATACAAATATTATATATATATATAAATATACACACATTTAATATATATATGTATATATAAGTTTTTTACCGAATAAGCATATGGAGCAAGCTGGGTGCCACAATGATTCCTAAATTGAAGCAGGCTATCATTACAATTTTTCACAATTCCACCATCTCCCAAACGCAAGAAGAATACTAGTGAGGAGTGAGGACACTCACTATATATCTTCAATTGTGTCTCAATAGTTCTATAATGGGTTGTTTTCCATTTCCAAATAAAAAAAAGAATGGTTGTTTCCAAATATCTTCTGGCACACTCCTTTCTATTTTGGTTTTGTTAGTTTATTCTATTACATTTAGTAACTTAAGTACTCAACTACAAGAACAATTATACTTGATTAGTCAAAAACCAAAGTAACAATGAAAAAGAAAGGGCGTTCGTTTATATGGTTTAACAAAATCAATCAAAATTATGTTTTCAATTTTTGTTAGGACTCAAAAGAACCGGATTCTCTATCCAAAAACCCTGTCCAATCTCCTATCCACCAAGCAAAAAAACAGCCACATCATTCGCTAACTTTAACTTTTTCATTTTCTCCATTGCCAGTTCTCAATCTACCCCTCGCTTTCTTTTTGTTTTTGTTTCTTTTTGTTTTTTGTTTTTTTTTTTTTTAATATTCTTTAGAAATGAAAACCTAAATCCTCCGTAAAGTGAGAGGTGGTGAGGTAGCGAGACAACATAATCACTGAGCCCAGGGAATGTAAACAATCAAGTGGGTGTTTGGAAAGGTGGTGAGAACCAGTGGTGAGAACCACTTTTACTGTAGCATGTGAGAATTTTACACTATAACAATTTTTTTTATTATTTCTGTAACATGTGAGAGCTTTTTATCGTTCATAATTGAGTTTGTGGTGGGAACTGAGTGGTTCTCACCACTCTCAAACACCCTCTAAACTCTCCTCCTCTCGAAACTTCAAAAAAAATTTAAACAAAAAACATATTCAGTCAAAAATTGGTAAAAAATGAAAAACAATTATGAAATTTGATCAAGCGAAGCCACTACAGAGGTTTACCAAAGAGCTTTTTTTATTATTTTACTAATTTTGTTTAAGTTTTTAACTTAGAAAAAAAAAAAAAAAAGATTTTCCTTTCTTTGGTCAATACAGGATAATGAACCCAGAAAAATTATGTTGGCAACCAGATGATTAATAAAGGGAAAGAAGCGTGAATCAAGCGATGGGTAGATTGATTGTCTTTGCAGCCCATTGACCTTCAACAGTGGAAGACAGAAGAAAACGTAAGTGGCAATATTGTTCCGGTGAGAAGAGCCAGAGGAGGGCTCATCCAAGAACAACAGGGAAACAGATGTCGAGATGGACGAAACAAAACCGACGGAGTTATATAGGTTCGATTTTGATTTAAACAATAATATGCTTCAATAGTTGTAAAAGTAATTGTTAATATGTTACATTTATATTTCTCTCGATCTTTTCCGGCTGTTAACCTATTTATAGATATTGTTGGTTAATTCAATTTGATGAGTATTCTTTGTAAATTATTAACGTCATCTCAACATTAATTTATGTTAAAAAACCAACACTAATTTATAATGGAATATACATCAAAAAAACCATCTTGGCTTTGTTTTTTTAAACTCCACTTTATTTGAGAACTATAAGGAGTGTTATGACACTTTAGTTAGTTTTTATCATGAGTCGAAACTTAAGGCAACAAAATCTTATCAGTTTAACTTATTTGAGTCATACCACATTTTCTTATATGTTGTTCTCTAATTACACCAAGACCCTCACCTGCTGTCCTACAACTATGATCTTCATCTTGTGTTGTATGCATGAAATCTTTTATTCTTTATTGAATGAACTCAAGGGCATTCGATTTGACATTGTAAATTTCTAAACTTTTCATTTAAAAAATAAAAATTTTTTAAAGACTAATTTTCTATTGCTTTTAGGTTGAAAATATTAGTAACATTTTATTGAAAAATAATTTAAAAAAAAAAAGTCCTACAAAGTGATTTTTGTGCAAAAAAGAAAATTTTCCTGGTATTTTTTAATATTTTCTGGATATCTCTGCAAATATCTTGAATATTCACATATATACACTAATATTGAGGATGTTTTTGATATTATGAATATTTTACAAATATTTCTAAAGAAAAATCATTTTCATATATCTATATCAACATTTCAAAATATGAATAATCATGAAAATATTGACAATATTATGGATATTTTCGTCCTCGAGTACCATCAACGCTGATCCAAGAATCTGAGGAAAGAAAATAAAAGCAAGATAAACTACAAAAGAATCAATCATGTACAACATATATACGACATTGTCAAATAAAACTGGTCATTCAACGAGGAAGTTTTGGCGTGGCATATGGCAAGGAAAATTAAACATATACTCCATGTAACTTTTTAGAATAGCCACTGAAAGGAAAATAGGGGTTTAGTTATGTTTGGGAATATGACATATGTTGTGTGTGCCGAAAGTGAAAAAAAAAAAAAAAAAGTATCCAGCTCCTTTTAATTTAAATAATGTAATTAACTTTATAGTGGTTATTCTTATTTGTCATTTTTATTTGTGATTCAAAGGGATATTCTAAAAGACAATTGACGGGGTGTTTGGGAGTGGTGGAAACCAACCACAATCTCAGTTATAAACAGTAAAAAGCTCTCACATGCTACAGTAACAATAAAAAAAATACTACAGTGTAAAACTCTCACATGCTACAGTAAAAGTGGTTCTCACCATTGGTTCCTATCATCCTTCCAAACACCCACTAAATTGTGTAACTAAAGCTATCTCTGTACAGTGAGGGGTTCTATTTACACTCTCAACTTGGCTCTTTGCACACCCTTTTAAAATAAGTGTTCTTACCATAGAAAAATCTTTGTATAAAATGACAAAAAAAATACTATAATTAACTTAATTTTGTAATTTATTCTTTTTTAACAAATAGAAATATATCATACATCCTTTTTTCCTCTCTACACATGCCTATATGTCATATCCTCAAACAAGCAGCCTCCTATAAATCCTTGCTATTTTAAAATTTATAACAACATCCTAATTTTTACCTTAAATTGACAATTCCAAAAATATCTTATAGAAGTACATTACCTTTGCTTTTAGTTTTTTTGCAAACGTTAACAATTTTCTTCCGTCGCTATATTTTATGGTCCTCTGCTTTTTTTTCTTCTTTTTTTTTTAAATTACCGTTTAATTTCTTTTTTTGTATTAGTGTCCATATTCTTTTTTTATTTATGTTAAAAAATGTCTATTTTTGAACAAAATATAGTGAAATAGATGCAAATGCTTCATGCCTAAATAACAAATAAGCTTTTATCATATAGAGTAAAACCATGTTATCACTGTCCGTTCCTTCCATATGTGTCAACCAAAAAAAAAAAAAAAAGGAGAGAGAAATGGAACAGTAAGAATAATAAAATAATGATAAACAAAATGATAGGTTTGAAAAGAAAAATAAAGTTGGAGGAAGTAATAAGCTTATGAAAATGTTAGGGTAATTTTTAGACTATAAGAATGTGTAATGAGTAAATTTACTTATTTTAAAATTATTTAGGGTATGTATTAAGAAGAAGGGTGAATGTTGAAAGGGGTGCATTTCTGGAATTTATGATGATATCTATGTATGTATATAAGGTTCGTTTGTAATAGGTATTTTTTTTTTTTTTTTTACTTGTAAATAGGTACAATAGTTTGAACCATATGATTTCGATCTAGTGATTAAAATTTTTCTGGTGGTTATATAAAATTAAATAAAAAGGTGAATTGTCATTCAATCCGCTCTATTAAAAGTAATTTATTTATTACCCCTTTTTTAAACATTACTTTCTTTTAAATTCTTATCATTTAATTATTTTTATGATTTAAGTTCTTTTATTTTTTTAAAAGGGTCTCTTTTTCCCCTGAATACTTACATTCTGAAGCATTTTCTTTATTTGCACGTTATTTTTTGGCGTACTCTTTTTTTTTTTCTTTATATTTCTTACGAAAATGTTAATATCAACCAGTAAGTATAAACAGTAACACCTATTATAGGATGACACACACACACATATATATATAAAGTTTTGGATAAGTAGAACAAAAAGATAAAAGTGGGAGTAGCCCAGGTAAACAAACTTATTTACCCCCTGTTTGGCATAGTGGTGAAACCGTGGTTCCCACCATAAACTCAGTAATAAACTATAAAAAGCTTTCACATGCTACACTAATAATAAAAAAATTTGCTACAGTATAAAGCTCTCACATGCTACAGTAAAAATGGTTCTAACTAACGATTCCCACCAACTTTCAAACACCACCTTAACTTTGTTCTGGTCCTAGAAAAAAAATAATCAAATTAAATCAAGTCTATCATATCATATGGTTTCAAGAAGCTTCCTTAGTTTTTCAAAAAAAAAAATGAAAAAGAAAGAAGCTTTCCAAGCTAAATATGGAAATATGTTGTATGTTTATAGTATTAATTGCAAAGAAGTACACCATCTTGAAACAAGGATTTTACCGTTGGAGTTGTTTTCTTGTCCAATGTAACTTTGAGTATAATGATGACTAATAATTTACCTTTTCTATTTGTTTCCTCTTGATTTTCAGTGTACTTAGGGGCAAAAAACAAACAAACAGACAAACAAACGTGATTGCTTCATTTTATAATTATTGTTTCCTTGTTCGGCGGCATGCGAGTTACACCAGCATGTTTGACAACAACGACGACCCAAAAAAAAAAAAAAAGAAAGAAAGAAAGAAAGAGAGGGAGAGAGAGACTTAGTGGATATAAATAACATTACCAAATGTGTTTACAAGAAATGCTTTAATAGATTCATGTGATCAACTTGTATCTTCAGAGGCAGACAGAGCGAGAAAAATTAAAAGGAGGGAGTAGAGGTAAAATTGATTTTAAAGGGAGAGAAGAGAACGAAAGAAAATTTCTAATAAAATGGAAGGTAATTTTAAAAGGATGAAATATAATTTGTATAAAATTTTATATACATAATTATAAGAAAAAAGATCATTAGAAACGTTCGATCATTTTTGTTTTTATATGGCTTCGTTTTGTTTATAGGTAAAAAAAAAATAGGAAAAAAATCTAATTGTATACTTAATACATGTATGTGATTATCATTATGTGCCTCTATTAATACACCAAATATATGGTCTAACTTACAACGCCAAGTATAATTGTCAGTTTACAAATTAAAAGGTCAAAAGAAAAAGAGAAAGGGCCAAGAGTTCAAAAGAGCGCAAAAAAAATGCAATAAAAATTTTTCTGCCCGCATTGACTGCAAAATTCAAATTGAAAGCTGCATCGTTTAATACTGCAATAATAGCATGAGCATGACTCATCAAAGCGTTTTGGCTCATAACGCTCCCTCCAGAAAAAGGCAACAAAAAATATAAAAACGTCAGTCCAAGGTTCCAGCTCATACGCATTGACAGGACCTTAGTTTACAATCACCCTCAGTTCAAGAAAAATTACAGGAGTTGCCATCCAATTTATCTTTATTTTCTAGCGTCATAATTTATTGAACAATGTTTAGGTGCAATCCAAATGCATGTTTGGCAGTAATTTCACCCTTATTTTCTATTAATTGTAGCATTGGACATTGTTATATATCAAATATTTTGTAGTATTTTTTTATTGGGTTCTTGACACTATGTTCCTTAAACATTATAGATTTTAACAACTTACTTTCTAAGATTTTTAAGTTTAATTTACCCCTCCAACATACTAATTTAAGCTGTTGCAATGTGGCCAATTTTACCAATTTTGCTCCTTTTTCTTTTGGGAATTGAGAGATTTGTTACGGTTTGGATTGGCATGCTGAAATTTTTTGTCAAATGTGCTTTTTTTTTTTTTTCATTAATTTGACAAAATCACGAGCATAATGGAGCATATTGTAACAATTTAGCAAACTAGAGGATAAATTGTCGTTTAAGGGCCAGGCTCCCAAAATTTAAATTTTAGAAGGCAAAAGTGCAAAAGACCTTTATAATAAAGCATAAGGATAAATTGAAATGCAAAACTTTCCATAATTGTCTACGGTTGATGCTCAAAATTTCACGTAAACTTGTGTAGGAGCTCCCCAACGGTTGGATTTTTATCTAATTTTATCATATTTTGATATTTGTTGACACTAATTATAACTTTCATGTGATATTGTGCATAATAATACTCTATCGAAAATCTTGTCCGAATGCTTAAAAAAAAAAGAAGAAACATTTTGTCATGAATTTCTAATTGGTGGACCAACAATAATGCCATGTAAGAGGGTTAATTTGAGAAATACCGCTTCTATTGCATTGTTTCTTAACTTTATCATTTTTTCTATGAGAAAATTTGAAACATATTACTTCTAAAAGGTATAAAGACATAACTGATCATAAATATTTTAAACTAAGGTTAGGCATACAAGTGTTATCGAAAGGTGTTTGAGCCTTTTTAGTTAAAAGAAGTGGTATGAAGCAAGAAAAAAAATAACAAGTTGTAAAACACAAAAATGATCGTAAAAAAGTGATACACTATCTAACTTACAACATATAAAATATGGTTATTCATACCGATAATAAACAGTATGTTGGTCAATTTATCGTTACCCTAACTAAGAATATTTGTGGCAGAAACCTCGGCTATAACTACTTCTACATTCTAAGAAGTCATTGACAATAATTTATCATAGCTTTTTTGGGCTACTAAAAAAGTTAGGTGGCGTTTGACAATAATGCCAAAAAAACAGTTTTTTTTTTTTTAAGAGGAAAACAACTTAAAAAAAGCAGTAGTGTTTGGCATTTGCTTTCTTGGAATAATTTTTAAAGATTTTGAGTTAAAAAAATCAAAGGCAGAAAACAACAAGTTGGATCAAGTGAACCTGGGTTGGGGTGTGATTGATGGGATAGGACCCGTGTTGGGGTTGGACCGAAATGATGGGACTCGCTATCACGGTTGAACGGACGAGCCATGACCCACTTCATGGTCGGACTAATGGGCTGAGACATGTGTCAGGATCAGACCAATAGGCCGATACTCGTGCCTCGATCGTACTGATGGGTTGAGTCTTGCTTTAAGATTGAATTGACAGACCGAGACCTACATTAGGGGGTTTCACCAATGAGCTAAGACTCATGGTGTGGTCAGACCAAAAGGATGGGATACGCGCCATAGTTGAACCAGTGGGCTAGGGACTCGTGACAGAATCAGATTGATGGGTCAGGAACTGCATCGGAATTGGACCAACCTGACCCTGGCAACAATCTCAGCCCATTGACCAACCTCGAAGGCAATCCCTACATATTGCTTGACTTAGACAACGATATCATCCTATTGACTCTACCCCAACAGTCATCTACAACAATTGACCATTAAACTTTTTTTAAATGAGGAAGCAAATTGTTTCCTAAGAACATCATTTTTTTTCCTAATCCAAACATGTTTTTTATTTTTTTGTTTTTTGAAATTGTTGTTAAAAATAATGCCAAACACCGTTTTGGATTTTTAAACAAAAGACAGTAAACAACAAACAACAATGCCAAACAGCTACTTAGGATCTAGTCATCTACATTTGTTGCTTGGTAATTAGTCAAAATTATTTCCAAGAGCATGGCAAAGTCTTTTCCAGCTCAACAATATTTGTTCAAAGCAATATTCTATTTCAAAGGGAGTTAAACGGTTTAGGTGGCAAGTAAATTTTAGATAATTACATCTCCATATGGGTGAAAAAAAAATCATGTCTGGGATTTGTTTGAACCAAAAAGCAATTATTTTTTCACTAGATTGGGGCTTACGGAAGAAGCTGACTGGTCATGTTGGTCCAATAGGAAGACTTGTTATTTGGAATTTGTATTTTTCATTTTTTGCTGGCTATAGCTTGTTAATGCTTTAATTCACCCAAGAATCTTAGGATGCGTTTGTTAATCACAGTTTGAATCATTTTACTACAATATTTTCTCTCACAAAAATTTAAATCTTCATTCAAATCTTTTATTCAAATCTACGAACTAAACAGACTCTTAATTTACTCTGCTTAAGAAACTTACCGGCAATTACAAGATGGCAATTTTTTTTTACCAACATCGATGGCCCAATGGGACCTTCCTTTTGATGTTGATTGTGGAATTTAGTTTCTATGTTATTATATATTATACATGATTTGATACGAATCATTAGTTCTTTTAGAACAAGCTCCTATAGTTATAAGTTATTACAGACGGGTCATTGGTTGGAAATAATTTGCTAATTTGATTGTATTGCCTCATGGTTTTTTCAAAATCCACCAGCACCGGGAAGAACCCTCCTTTAGTTACACCTTAATCATAATATGAAACAGCATAGCTCATCATATCTTGGCCTATGACTCGGATTTATTGTTTTTATTTTTTTTTTAACATCAACTGTCCTCTCAATGCTATTTTTTGACGTAATTTAAATTTAAGAATTTGGTTTTATAATAAATACTATATGCTTAAAATTCTTAAAACAATTAAATGAGTTGTTAAATTGTTTTTGAAGACAGTCAATGGATAATGGGACAATAGATTTGAACTTCTTAGTCCATACCCTGAACAATTTTGGTTTTTTTTTTTTTAAATGAAAGTGATTTTGAGTCTTGACTGATATAATCACCATAGTTTTGGGAGCCAAAAATCCTCATCAACTCTATTTTTCCTGCTAGATTTTTCATTTAAGCTATGATAACATATGTCAAAAATTAGGAGTGATCTTCTATAAATATTAAATATAAGCATAGCTTAAGGACGTCACGAGCTCCCAACTCACAAAAGAGGCTCAACCCTATATCCTTGGAAGGAACCCACACGTCAACATTTTGCATATTGAAGAATAGTAAAGGGCATGGAAGGTGGTGAACACCACAAGGTTACATAAAGCAAGTCTTGCAATTGATGAGGCCCGCTCTTTATTTATAAGTTGTAGTGCTTAACACTAATGATAACCCCATATATTTTTTTATATATAATAAGGAGGTTTGCAATAGCTAGTGACTGGTTTAAAACAAGACTAGCATTTTTGGTGTTCAACAATCATTAATTGTCGGACAATTAGTTTCGATAAGTAGGGTAGATACAGAAGTTTACGTATATCCTAACCAAGCAGTCGATTTTCAAAACTACATATTGGTCGGAATGTGATAGTTTTTGCTATAAAAAAAACACACACACACATAAAAATGTAGTCATAATAACAATGACCATAAGGATAATTGAAAAGTTAAGGAGAAGAGAAAACAAAAGAGATTTACAATGATTCAATAATATACTTACATCCACTATCGTGAGCAAATGACAACTCATCCTCAACGCAATCATAGTAAAAATAGTACAAACAATGAGTTACTCTACTTGAAACTCCTCACAACCTCTACATTTCCCCGATTGTCAAAAAGTATACGGGTATTTATAGGATGTTTGGGAACTTTGGTTTGAACTTGGTTCAAAATACTATTACATTAAGAACTTTACATTATATATAACAGCTTTTGATTTTTATTGTAGTTGTTGAGAGATTTACATTGTTGTTGAAACCAATTGATTTGAACAGACTTACCAAACCAAACAAAAGGAAAATCTGCCAATTCTAAGGCCTGGCATGCCGAATTTAACCAAGGAATCAACACTTCCATAATGATAATGAAGAATGAGAGATTTACGCTTAAGGTTTCCTAAAGATTTGATGCAATGTAAGCCTAGAAGATGTAAGAGTGCACACATTAGACATTCGAAACAAGCTTTGTTCAATTGTGATTTTTATTTCTTAAAAAAAGATATAAACATTATAGGAGCACAAGGATTTGAGAGAGATAATATACATACATACATACATACATACATATATATATATATATATATATATATATGACGGGTCCTCCTCTACCAACAACTAGTTCAGTGCATAAAATTATTTTGAGTATAACTCATTCAATTTTCACTAAATTATTTTGAGTATAACTCATTCAATTTTCACTATAATTCGATGGTTTTTATGGCATAATAAAATTTGAAAACTCGGCTATCTTAATATGATATTGTTTTAAAAGAAATTTAAAAGCCTATTTACAAGTCAAAGTTCTTCAACACCTTAAATATTTGGCATCCACATTGAGTAAATTTAAACCTTTTCAATTTTAATTTGGTTCACACCTTTTTAAATTAGAGTCAGTCCATAACAATTTATTTTAGAATCATAGAGAAGATTATGATAGAAGTTAAGAAGGCCTGAATATGTTAAAAATTATTTTAGCATACTCTAATGTCTAGCATTTGTAAATGCTCAATTGATATGATTCTTTAAAAAGCTATGTAAGATTAAGTCATTTCAATTTTTTTAAAATGTTGTGCATTTGCATTTCATTTTCATTCTTCAATAAATAGACCATGTGTTGTTGGTTTAGCAATATTGTTAAACAAAAATAGAACAACCATTTATGTTCTTACTTTATAAAGTTCAAAGCTAAAACCTATAGAATTATTTTAATTTTAAGTAAAACTAAGTTATCAATCAGCTATGAACATCCAATCTATACTTGTTCTTTCCCATTGAGTATATTAATCACCAAGAACTTTAACTTTGCAACGATATGCCAATATTGGCAATAATCTTGTTCTTAATAGTTAACGATGTTTTCTGATGGTTTAATACTTTTACTGATGATTTAACACTTCACCACAAACAAACCATTTTCCTGTTTCATGAGAAATGTTAAAGTAGCAACACATTTGCTGATAAATGCTAAACATATGCAAGCTTCTTCTGTATGGCATGTCTTGTCGAACCCTTCAGTTCGAGCTGTTCATAGCCTCAATAATTATAATATATAATAAAAAACAACTACAGTATTAAATTCTCAATAATTATAATATTTTGAACAAAAAATAATTTAAATTATCAGTTTGAACTATTCTGTCATACACCGTATAAGTTATAAGTTACAGACAATTGCAAGTGTTGTAGCTGTTCATAGCCTCAATAATTATAATGTATAATAAAAAACAACTACAATATTAAATTCTCAATAATTATAATACTTTAAACAAAAAATAATTTAAACTATCAGTTTAAATTATTCTACTAAAAATATTAAACAAAAAATAATTTAAACTATTAGTTTAAACTGTTTTACCACAACAGCGTATAAGTTATAAGTTATGGATAATTGCATCTTGTAATTGTTCAATTTCAATTGTTATTGAAAGTGGGACCCCCTATCCAACAACTACCAATAATGAGATTGGGACAATTGAAGATAGGCTAGAATATTGGATTCTTTTGTAAAGAAGTTATTAGGAGGAATGAGACGGCTTCAAGATAGATAATGACATGTCCATTCCGGACTACCTTAGTGGTTAAGTCTTTGGCTTGTATGCAAAGTTAATTAGAAAATAAAGCTTTTACACTTGCAATCCAATAAAGGGAAACGACAATGGATGTTGTTTTCAATTGCTTATTTATTTTATCCTTAAAAAAAAAAGTTGCTTAATCATAACTAACAAAAGGCAGATAGAAATAAAAACATCATGATATCATTATTCAATGCATGATACAGGTATGTCTCAACTGTCAAGTCCATATCTTGAGTAAATTGTTTGCTTTAGCAAACCGAATTAGTTGTTGGCACCATACTACTGGCTTACGTTCTCATATGATATCAAACTCGCCTCTAGATCTGTGCCAAAAAACCTTGCCTTTGGATCAAGCAAAAAGTTCAATGGAATCAAACGTCGCTAATTGTATAAAAGATATTGAAAAGGCCCTGGGGTTTTTTTTTTTAATTTATTACTAAGACATTTATTGTATAAAAGATATTGCAAAATGCACTACTTTTTTTTTAATTTGTTACTAAGACTGTGAGAATAGGATTTTCTGCATTTTCAGGCTCTGTCATTTCATTTTTTATTGCAGTAACTGCTTTTTCAAATGCAAGTTGAAACTGTACTTTGATCTGTTGTATTAATTTTCAACACTTTGGTTTAGGAATGTTTCAAGGTAGGACCCGGGCCCCTTACACTAGGTGGGTCCTACCATGTAGGATGTGAACTCTTATATGGTAGAGCCCACTCCATGTGAGGGACTCGAGTTGGAGCTTAAAGGGACTGAAAAAAGTTTTTTATGTTTACCATAAAAATTTTTGCATAGCAAGTTGTTCTCATTTATAGATCAAATCAAAAGATTAATTTAACAGCTAAAATAATAATATCCACCGATAGTTAAAAAAAGAACAATTTTTACCATAAAAATCCTTTATTTTATATATAAATAAAAAGGTTTTTTTTTTGTAGGACACATGTCGATAATGTGCGTTTTGACCATCAGATCTAGTTAAAACATATTTCTAGTTACAAATCTAAGAGCAAGATAGAGCCCCATGGGTTTTTTTTTTGTAGGTTGATTACATATTTATATTTCATAGTTTTAACT
>CAMOHE010044247.1:0-19745 GCA_946598075.1 Artocarpus hirsutus | reverse complement strand
GCCCCCCCCCCCCCCCCCCCCCCCCGCGGGGCCATTTTTTTTTTTTCCTAAAGCTTAAAAACAAATACGTAAGTTATCCTAAACAAGCTCATAATTGACTGCATTGGTAGTTCTACCATGCACGAAATACAACTAAAAAAATTTAAAAGTAAGGGTTTGTTTGGTTTATGTATTTTTTGGACTTAATGGGCTCAAATTTGGAATTGAGTATCAACTTGACTCTCTCCTAAACTCTTAATACTCGAATATTTTTGTTACAATAAAAGCTGAAATTCTCTCTCTTATATTTGAGAAAAAATCATAACTTCTTTATTTGATATCTAATTTAGATAATTCTCTTTTTATTGTATTCCTAGTGAAGCGAGGAATAAATTAAGATCCATATTGTATATTTTTAGGATCATTAATATTAGGATTTTATTAAATTTTTTAATAAATCAAAAACTATTTTCACTACTTCTCCAAACACAAATTTCAATTTTATTCCATATTCAGATTAAAATTTAAATGCACATTCAAACGTTAATTCAGATAACAATTCAAATTAGTAACTCAAATTCTAATTCAAATCACATAACTCAAATCACATCATTAATTTAGATCCATAATTAAATGGACCCTAAATAATTCGAGAAAAACAAAAAGGACAAGCACACATTCTGCTCGGGGATTTTTGCCACTACGAGAAATGTTTTCATGGCTGGCTCTACAACTATAATCACCATTGAGAAGAGTTAGTTTGACTTTTTAGAGCCCAAAGGGGGTTCTGAGTCTCTTATATGCATCTTAGTGGTTGAGAGTCAAGTTAAAGCTTGAAGTTAGAATTTAAACCCTATAACATATGAGAGCCATAAATTGTAGCAGTTGTAATTTGATATTGGAACTGAGTTCACAAATACTCTTCCCTTTATGCTTAATTACACTGTAAAAAACATTTATGTTAGTTGTCTAGCATCTAAAAATATCTCCAATGTGAATACCAATACCAATGTTCTATTTGTTATATTTGATGTGTGATATCATTTTATGCTTCAATACATAATTATATAAAATACCATATTTGCCTTTCATAATTATTAAATGTTGAAACAATGAAACTTGTAAAAGTGAACTTTTGATTTTAAAATTATTAAAAAATAAAAATGTTGTAATTTATTAATAGGGTGTTTAGGAGAGTAGTTTAAACTATTAGTTTGGTATGAGAATTGTTGCATGTGAGAGTTTTACACTATAGTTTTTTTACTGTAGCATGTGAAAGCTTTATGCTGTTTACAGCTCAAACCATTGGTTTGAGCTACTCTTCCAAACACCCTATAAAGTAAAAAACTCAATCTATCAACCAATATGAATCAAATGTCAAATTCGCCATATATGAAACTTGGTGACAAAATGCCTAATTTGATATATGTTAAAACTCTATGGCAAATTTGCCACTAAATTTAACACAACAGTTAGTGTTACAAATGACATTGCATTAGAGATTTCTTTCAAGTGTTACAAATGACATTGCATTAGAGATTTCTTTCATACACTTAAATACTAATTTTGTCATTGACACATTAATTGAATCATTGGGATGCTCAAACATGTGCATTATTTGTGATTTTAGATGGAATATGTGATACTCTAAACCTTGTCCGGTACATTAGAAAACTTTGTGGCATT
Organism: Artocarpus hirsutus; assembly: GCA_946598075.1. NCBI lineage: Eukaryota > Viridiplantae > Streptophyta > Magnoliopsida > Rosales > Moraceae > Artocarpus > Artocarpus hirsutus. The sequence continues at coordinate 18,080 of CAMOHE010044247.1, read as the reverse complement.
GCACATTTACATGACTTTGGATATGTTAAATGTAGAAAAAAAAAAAAAAAAAAAACGTTTGTTGTTGTCATTATTGGAAATCTGTAATAACAACTTGAAACACATGCAGGATACGATTTTTTTAAAGGGTTAGTTGTCCTCTTGGATGAGATTGCTTGTAGGAATATTACAGCAAAGCAAATCATTTCGATGATATGATAGGCCTTTTGTGTTTTTACATTAAACAACAATAAATAAAACAAAAAGAATATTGAACACTTTATTTCTGGGAAGGAGAAGAAAGAATGTGAAAAATAGAATAATATATTTTTTGATCTTTTTTTTTTTCTCTTTTTCATAGAATAAAAGACAACCTTTTAAAATGGCTGTTAAGAATAACTGCCACCCATTTAAAAAAGATATAACTTTTTAATAAATTGAAAATCGAATTATATTGTTTCTGAAAAGTTATCATTTTTAGAATATTAAACTGAATTTAAATTAAATTAATTAAAATATGAATTTAATTAAAATTCAAATGTTATTAAAAAATGTTTTTAGGCAACAATTATAAGTGCACCACACGTTACATGCCCATGTCCACATGCCAAAAGCGCCTCTATATCCTCACTGCGTACATGCGAGCTTAAAGTGAGTCCAAAGAACACATATCATCAACTATTTCAAAAGGTTAATATCTTATAAAGTACTTCCTCACTTTATAAGTTTCTAATGTAGGACTTTTAGTTGTTTGTAGCATTCTTTTTTTTTATTAAGGTTAAATTGCTTCAGTACTCTCTAATTTTCACAAAAGTAAATATTTGGTCCTTAACGTTCTTGTTTTTTATTTATAAGTCCCAATCTTTGATTTTAGTTGCTAAGAGACCAATTTAACAGTCAAACAGTAAATTTTGGATTAAAAAAAAGTAACAAACCAATCCCAAAGTTATCAAAAAGGTGATAAACTAGTCCTCAAAATTATCAAAAAGGTGACAAAATAGTTCCTAAAATTAACGGTTTAACAATTAAATTAGTCCCTAAGCAACTAAAATGAAAAGTTACAAACTAATAAATCAAAAATAGAAGGTTGAAGACTAAAACCACACATTCACAAAAGGTTGGGGGCCAACATGATAATTTTTAATTTTTATTAAAACTTGAATAATTTCGACAGTCATTACAGTATGCTTCAAAGTGATGCACTGTGATGGAATATCCTTTACAAAACTTGATTGACAACATAGGCAAAGAGAAGGAAGTTGAGAATTATTTTCTTTGTTTTTTTTTTTCTTTTTTAAGTTTTTTTTTTAATGAAATTTTCTAGCTTTAAAATCTACTTTGTTGTGGATGCAATATAGACAAGCAATAAAACCACACCTGACTTCACCTAAAGGTGAAGAGTTTAAATCCCTTATTTCAAGTTAAAAAAAAATCTTAAAAAAATCTACTTTGTTGGGAATTTTTTTGTTCAATAAAGTTTCAAACAATATTTAAACCTAACCCTCAAAAAAAATATATTTAAACATTTATTACTAAAGATTTTTTTGGTATCTTTTAAAACTTAGTTGGATGTTGTTTTTATTATACCAAAGAACATAAGGGAGTTTTTTTATTAGTTAAGACTTAATAACATCTGTAATATTGCAATTAAATTTAAAGGACATTTTTTTTTTATTTTTCAAGATTTCATATAATTTAATAATTAATTTTTAAACTTTAGCCTCATTAGCCCTATAACAACTCAAAAGTTTAAAAAATCATAATTTGTGCAAAATGAACAAATTTTTAAAAATTTTTAAGGGACTCAAATTTTATGTCTAATTAAGTGTCTTAAATAGTATTTAACAAACCATATTATACTTAGAGGTGTCAGAAAGGCTGTGCCAAGCCAGCCGGGCCCTTTTGACCCTAGGCCTATGATGGGCTTGGGCCATGTTAGGTCTGGCCCTCTATAGTAGAGGGTCTTGCTTGGGTCGTGTCCGAAAGGAAACCCTAAGCCTAGCCGTGGCCCTTGAAGGGCCATGTTGGGCCCGGGCTCAGGCCAGGCTTTGTAGGACAAGCACTATAATTTTTATTTTTTGATTTCTAATTTTTTTTAAAAAATAATGTTAATAAAAAAAATAAGTACAAAATCATGAGACTACTCAGTCTAAAGAAATACTTGTGAACATTATAAAGAGTATTGAAAAATTGAAATTCATATTTTTTCAATGTGTGATTAAAGCTACTTTATATTTAAATTTGTAATATGTGTATAGTCATGATAAATATAGTTAGAAATCAAAAATCATACAAATAACTCTCTAGTTTAATAGTTGGTAGGAGCTCAAAATAAGCGAATTTTTTTGAACATCTAAAGGGCCAAACTTTAAGGGCCAATGGCATGCATGGGCCGAGCCAGGCCGGGTCGGGTCGGGCTCGTCACGTGCCTAAGCCAAGGCCGTGCTGGTCCAACCCTATGGGCCTAGGGGTCAGGTCCAACCCTAGCCCATCAAGCAACCCGTTATAATGCAAGGCTGGGCCATCCATGTTTGATACATCCAATTATGCTAAGTTATTTTTAAAAAACTAAAAATGCTTTTTAAATGATTTCCAAAAGCAAGTGGAGACCCCCAATTGGTGATACCACAAAGATAACGTTGATGCCGTAGTTATGAGTTATCTAAATGATGTAGGGTTGGTATTGTAGCCTAGGATGGTCATGGTCTGGTAATTGCAATGACCTTGGTTCGAATAGCAGGTGTTTTAGTCCATAGGTGGTTGTAGTTTAAAAAGGGGCAAAGTTTGCAAGGGCTCTTGGCCTTTTAAACTAGGTTTTGGAGTAGGACGCGATCAATGCAGATAATGTGATAAATAACTCATCCATGTGATTAGCGGAAGCCAACATTCTACAAGATTTCAGAAACATCTTTACAAAACATGTTGTTGCTACACGTCTCAAGAAGGAAATAGTATAACCCATATGTTGGCTAGTCATATGCTTTATGAAATTATATTAATGTCATTTGGTGTAACTTGTTACTTTTTTTATTAGTTGTTTTGTATGCAATGATTTAGCAAGTAATTAATAAAAGTCCTATTTTTTAAGATTATTTGTAACATTAAATTTAAACCAAAAATTAAAATTTTTTTATGAACCTCGGCTTGGTCCTCGGCCATCTCCAATTATTGTCCAGCTAATAATGTGTTCAATTATTGTTTGTTTGACGGCCGACTGCCAAGTAACAAATGTGCATCGACCGCACCCAATTTCAACAAACATTTTAAAATGGGTTGAGCAGCCGAGCTCAACGCTCATTTCTTCTTTTTTTTCACCTGCATTTAGCTTGCAGTCTTTCAACTTGAATGACATTCAATATCTACAGCTTATAAGAAAAGGAATTTGACTAAAAAAATTTTAAAAAATAAATTACAAGAAAAGGAATTTGGCTAAAGAAATTTTAAAAAATAAAAAAAATAACGTGAAAAGACCTTACTGCAAGATGTTTTACTAGATGTTTTTTTTTTTTTCAATATCATGCAAAATTAAAAAAAAAATGGCCACCACAATTGACTAATGACCTGGGGTCAGACCCAACCTTGGCCCATCAGGCGGGTCAGGTTGGAGTGTAGGGCTAGGTTAGGCCATGCCTTATACTATTGCAGGCTGGGCTGGGTCATCCATATTAGATACCTTGAATTATACTATGTTTTTTAAAAATAAAAAATAAAAAATGCTTTTTAAATGATTTCCAGAAGCAGGTGGAGACCCCAACTGGTGACACCATAAAGATAACGTTGATGCCTCAATTATGAGTTATCTAAATTATGGCATTGTAGCCTAGGATGGTCATGGTCTGGTAATTGCAGTGACCTTGGTTTGAATAGCAAGTGTTTTAATCCACAGGCCGCTGAGTGCGTTGCAGTAAAAGAAGGGGCAAAGTTTGCAAGGACTCTTGGCCTTTCAAACTAGATTTTGGAGTTGGACGCGATCAATGAAGTTAATGCGATAAATAACTCATCCATGCGATCAGCAGAAGCCAACATTCTACAAGATATCATAAATATCTTTACAAAAACTTGTTGCTACACATCTCGTGAAGGACAGTGTAACCTACACATTGGCTAGTCATATACTTTATGAAATTCTATTAATGTTGTTTAGTGTAACTTATTGCTTTTTTATTAGTTGTTTTGTACGCAATGATTTAGCAAGTAATTAATAAAAGTCCTATTTTTTAAGATTATTTGTAACATAAAAAATTTAAACAGAAAATTAAAATTTTTTTAAGAACCTAGCCTTGGTCCTCGGCCATCGCCAATTATTGTCCAACTAATAATGTGTTAAATTATTGTTTGTTTGACGGCCGACTGCCAAGTAACAAAATGTGCACTGACCGCACCCAATTTCGACAATCAACAATCAACAATCTAAAATGGGTTGAGCAACCGAGCTCAACGGTTTTTCTTCTTTTATTTCACTTACAGTTAGCTTGCAGTCTTTCCACTTTAATAATATTCAACATCTACAGCTTACTAGGATAAGGAATTTTGACTAAAAAAAATTTAAAAAATAAAAAAATAATAACGTGAAAAAATACCTTACGACAAGATGCTTTACTAAAAGTTTTTTTTTTTTCAATATCACGCAAAATTAAAAAAAAAATGGCCGCCACAAATTGACTAATACTCATTTTGTTTATCCATAGGTGCCATTTCACACTAAATAATCTTGTTTTCTTCTGATGTTGCGGGTGACCACTTTAAGCAACCCTTTGAGAAATTTGTAGATAATACCCTTGTAAACATACTTTTAAACGTTGTCCTCTTTGCGTACACTTCTCAAAAGTGCTCATTTTATGTTTATTTTGTTTTTAACTCCATTTATCAAAAGACTTTGTCGTCCCCATTTCAAACAACAAATTAAATTCAAATCTAAGTTTACTCTTACCTCCTCTCTCTCTCTCTCTCTTATGTGTTCTTTCTCTTTCCCGTTTTCATATCATTGGCCCCTCTCTCCACGCTTCTCACTCCTCTCCTGCCCTCCATCTCCCCCACTCTCTCTCTTTGTCCGTCACAAATATGAGATCCATGTCGACAAGTAGGGACGAACAAGAAACCCAACAACCTAACGAACCCACCCAACCTAACCTGAGATAACTCAAACCCGACAAATCCGATAAGTAATTCAAGCCAACCCAATGTTTCATTGGGTGGGTTTAGGTTAGGATTTTCCCAACCCATTCTAACCTGAACCCATCCAATATATATAACATTTGTATCATATGATTATAATTTTAATGTACAAGATATCAAAACATCTTTACAAAATCTCGTTGTTGCTACACGTCTTCCAAAGAATATCAAAAACATGTTTACAGAAACTCATTGCTACACGTCTCATGAAGGAAATAGTTTAACCCACACGTTCGCTAGTCATATGCTTTATGAAATTCTATTAATGTTGTTTGGTGTAACTTGTTGCTTTTCTATTAGTTGTTTTGTATGCAATGATTTAACAAATAATTAATAAAAGTCCCAGTTTTTTAAGATTATTTGTAACATAAAAAATTTAAACAAAAAATTAAAAATTTTTAAGAACCTCGCTTGGGTCCCGGCCATCTCCAATTATTGTCCAACTAATAATGTCTTCAATTATTGTCTGTTTGACGGCCGACTGTGATATGAACCTCGCCAATGCTGTGACAAAACCGAACACCAAACGTTGAATCAAACCCTCTAGACGCAAGTTTGTTGAGTCTTGGCCCGTTACCTAGCAAAGTAAGAACTAAGAACTATGGTTGTTTGAATACGCCACACCAAGAATTTCAAGAACAACTCAAGAATTCAAGATGATAAGTTTGGTTGTTTGAACGCCACAAGAATTAACTTGATTAGTTCAAGAGTCCTCTCAAGAACCAAGAAGAAACACACTTTCTTCAATTGAATAATCTGAACTATTCCTAAAAATACTCTAAGCATTTCAATTATATAGGCCATGAATTTTCCGGCCCAAACCCTAATAATAATTCCCTAAAATTAGAAATTAATGTTTAAAATTTGACTAGGATTCAGCTAGGTAATTTTATCATAAAATTATTCCTAATTTGAATAGGATTCAGCTAGATAATCTTATCCTAAAAATAATCCCTAAAACACGCCTATTTCTAAAGAAAAAAGGAATGTTTTTTTTTTTTTTAGATTTGAAATTTGAACTTTATAAATCTAAATAATAAAAGAAACTAATTAATAGATTTGCTAACATGACGAATCTTGATTTCCAAGAAGCTGATATGCTTTGCTGACATGGCGAATCTTGGTTTCCAAAATACTGATATGCACAAGGCCACATCATTTGGAACCGTCATGAACTTCAATCTTGGTGACTAATCTCTCTTGAATTTGTGGATTACTCATGTTGGGCCTCCACATGAATGTCTCAACCTAAACTTGTTGGATTAGTCCATTTAATGCTTCTTTGAAATGCTTGGCTCTAACTCTTGTGATTGACCCTTGGCAAGCTTAATGGACCATGTGAATGCTGCCCTTGAGTCCCTCCAAGCCCACATGAATGCTCCCCCTCTTGTATGCGGTTGTGCAACTTCATTCGCATAAGACTGCCAAGTAACAATGTGCATTGACCGCACCCAATTTCAACAATCAACATTCTAAAATAGGTTGGGCAGCCGAGCTCAACGGTTTTTTCTTCTTATGTTTGACTTACAGTTAGCTTCTAGTCTTTCCCCTTGAATAACATTCAATATCTACAGCTTGAAAAGGAATTTGACTAAAAAAATTTTAAAAAATAAAATAAATATGTATAACGTGAAAAAAACCTTACGGCAAGATGTTTTACTAGATGCTTTATTTTTTTCAATATCACGCAAAATTAAAAAAAAAAAAAAAAAAAAAAGGCCGCCGCAATTTACTAATACTCATTTTGTTTATCCACATATGCCGTTTGGCAATAGTTAATAATCTTTTTTCTCCTGATTTTGCGGGCGACCACTTTAAGCAACCCTTACGATCTTTTTTGTTTTTCTTTTTGAGAAATTTACAGATAATGCCCTCATGAAACTCCTTTTAAACATTGCCTTCTTGTTTTACACTTTTCAAAACTGCTTCTTTAATGTTTATTTTGTTTTTAAATTGATTTATCAAAAACTTTTCTTGTCCCTATTTTAAAAAACAAATTACATTCAAATCTAAGTTTTCTCTTACCTCCTCTCTCTCCTCTCTCTATCTTTTCCCTATTCTTTCTCTTCCCCGTTTTCAAATCATTGCCGCCTCTCTCTCTACTCTTCTCTCTCCTCTCTCTTTCCCCTCCCCCCTCCCCCCCCCCCTTCACCAATCTCTCTCTGTCCGTCACAAATATAAGATCCATGTCGACAATGAGGAATAAACAAAAAACCCAACAACCTAACAAAATCAATTAACTCACCCCACCCAACCCAACCCAACCCAACTTACCCATAACCGAAGAATATATGCAAATACTTTTATTGTCACAACGGTTAGTAAACCTCTATGCACAAAAATATGGATATTTGCATTATGGATTAGTACAAGTCGCAATCAAACCCTTAACCAGGGAAGGATTGAATAATTTAGTTTTAATCTGTTTTAAAGACAAAAGACATAAAAGGTTTAAAGATTCTTTAATAGGAGCTGTTGAATCAACCCTATGCCAAGGACCTACACATTTTGATTGCTTACCTAATTTTTCGGTCCATTTAAGAGATCTTAATGTTACCAGATCCTTAATGGTAGACATCCATACTCATGGTTTCGATATGGATAACGGGTCTAGTAATTTGGCTTTTATTTACAGAATATATTTAAAGGTCATGAACATTGTCTGCCCAAATGTTAAACTAAGAACCCTAATTGGGGACATAAAAAGGAGAAACCACTATTTTTTAGACTAATTTAGCTAAATCCAAATTAGTGGTGCCCCAAAAGATTATGTGGGATAAGATAAAGTTCCCAGACACTTGGACTTTAGATAGGGTTGTCCAACCTCACATCGCTTAGAATACTGAACCTGAACAAATTATTTAATTTGAGGACGGAACTGTGGAACTCAGGTTTAGTAGGGATAGAAGAATTACTTTACTGCCTAGGCCTTTTGATGCTAGCAATAGTATCCTGCTAGGAAACCCAAATCGCACTCCTAGAGAACAAATAATTCCAACACAACTAAAGCCTGAAGAGGTAGAAGTAGCAGGGCTAAGAAATGCTTCATAAGGTTTAGCCCAAGCGTTATATGAAGCACCAACAAGTCCAACCCCGTCAGATGGTTATCATAGCATTAATATGATAGAAAGTGACTCAATAGATCAAGCCCAAGAACGTCTTATTCAAATGTTTTATTCAAAAGAAAATGAGAAACAAAGAAAATGGTCCTTTGAAACACACTCAGAAAAGAGAAGAAAAGAGCTCCACAGATTGTATAATAGATTTATTATGAAGAGCAACAAGGAGATAGATTTCTTTAAGTTCTTAAAAGAATACTATGAGCTTAAGAAGCTTGAATTTCCATCGTTTGACCAACTCAATACAGCTGAAAAAATTCATAAGGAGTATATTTTAGCCTCAGGAGACAAGGTTATGGCTATTCACCCTCCTGAATCCATAGTCCAAATTAGAAAAGATATGTCGGCGGTCCCTTATAAGGGAATATCAAAAAATTTATCAAAACCAGTTTCTGTGGCAGCCTTAAACCATGTCGTAGAACAAAACAATTACTCCAATTTGTTCTTACAAACTTTAGGCTAGCAACTTAACAGAATAAAGTCTCAAAGCCACATGGTTAAGGAAAAGGAAGTGAGAGAATGCTCTAAACCTATAAAAATAGAACCAGCTTTCTTTAAGCCCCCACCAAAAACATCCAAATTTAAATTAGAAAAACAACCAGAGTTCTTATCAGAACTAGTGACAAGATTATCAAAATTGAGTATGTCAGAAAAAAAGATGTGAATGTGATAGAAGAAGTAGATGATATACTAGCAAGAGAATTGAAGCATACTATAGAGATGTTAAATAAAGAAAAGAAAATCCTGAAATAGAAATAAATAAAATATCACAAAAGACTAATTATAGTCAACCAGAATTGAAGCCTTATTATCATAGGCCTTCATTAGTAGGCCTCCAATATGAAGATGAGATTTAGCATGGAGTCCAGTATGATGGATCTTCCATAGTAGAATGGAACATAGATGGATTGTCAGAATATCAAATTCTTAGAGTCACTATAAATATGACTATATTTGCATCATCATGCTAGATAAAAGGAAATCAAGATGTAGATATTGCCAATATAATAATTACTGGTTTTACTGGCCAATTGCAAGGTTGGTGGGATAATTATGTATCCCAAGAACAAAAATCAACAATATTAAATGCTTCAAAAATGGTAGTAAAACAAGAAGTAGGTGGTGCCGAAACGGAATTTGAGCAAGATGCTGTAAATACATTAATATATACAATATTATTACATTTTATTGGCACTACAAGGATCCTCAATGATAGGAGCCAAGAACAGCTTGTTAATTTGAAATGTCCAACTTTATCCCATTTCAAATGGTATAAGGACGTATTCTTCTCTAACGTAATGACCAGAGAAGATTGTAATGATGATTTCTGGAAGGAAAAATTTATTTAAGGATTTGCAGCCTTATTCACTGATAAAGTAAGAATGCGAATAAGACAAAAACATAATGGAATAATTCCTTACGACGATTATACTTATGGCGAATTAGCTGCTGAAGTAGTAGGTGATGATATAAAGCTTAAAAAACAGTTAGAAAAAGATAAAATATTGGGGAAAAAGTCTCTAGGGGACTTCTGTGAGCAATTTGGTTACCCTCCTTTACATAATCCACAGAAAAAAGAAAGGAAAGAGAAAATATTTTCCGGAAGATTCATGAAGAAAAGAGGAAAGAAAGACTATAAAAAACACAGAAAATACAAAACATACTTTCCTCAAAAGGAAATTAAAAAACAAAAATCTAGAAAGAAAATAGAAAAAGACTCAATAGTCCCTATTTGTCATAAATGTGGAAAATTCGGGCACTATGCTAATAGATGCTGGACAAAAGCAAAAATAAACAAATTAGAAATAGACAAAAATCTGAAACAACAATTATTGGAATATTTTATAAAAGATTTAGACTCAAGTAGTCAGAGTGACAATAATGAAGAAGACATAGAAATAAATTTGATAAATCATTCTTCGGAAGATGAAGAAGGAGAAAGTGATAAAAATAGTTGCAAATGTGACCGCTATGATACCATCCTTAAGATGAATGGCTTGTGTCTGAATGTATTAACAAAAGAAGAAAGTCTTATTTTAGATATAATAGATAAAATAGAAGATCCTGAAGAAAAGGGTAAAGCTCTACAAAAATACATAGCGTTGACTTAAAAAGGTTCAAGCAAGGATCCAGCTACAAAAATTCAAAAGAAACTTCAAAAAAGGAATCAACAATATTCCTTCAACGAAATTCTCAAAAGAATAGATTCAAAAAAGATAGAAAGGGAACCTACAATACAAGACCTTAAAGCTGAGGTCAATGAAACAAAAGAAGAATTGAGAAAATTAAAAGTAAGAGTTCAAACTCTAGAACTTATGAGTTTTAGATAAACATCAGAAAAATCAGAAGAAGAAGAGCTAAATGAGCTCTTAGTAAAAAATGGAAAATAAGTCTATCAATGCTATAGACAGAATTATAAACCAAAAATGGTATAGCAAAATAACATTAGTAATAGCTAAAGAATATATTATAAAGGTAGAGGCCATTATTGATTCAAGAGCAGATTTAAATTGTATAAGCAAAGGAATAGTTCCAACAAAGTATTTCTCAAAGACCACACAGGTGCTGAATACAGCAAATGGAGGCAAAATGCCAATTCAATACAACCTGTCTGATGTAGGAGTTTGTATTGACAAAATCTGTTTAAAGACTAATTTTCTTCTTAATAAAGACATTTCAAGATTGGTGATCTTAGGAACATATTTCCTAAGTCTATTATATCCTTTTCAAGTTACTCATAAAGGAATAGTAGCTGAAATAAATGATGAAAAAATTAGAATTGAATTCTCTGCTAAACCAGAGGGGCATGAGATCAATAATCTCAAAACAAAAATAGAAGAAAAAGAAAACTTCTTGTTTTCATTAAAACCAAAAATAAATTACAAAACAATAAAAGAAAAAATAGAATCGCCTCAAAATCAGGCAAAGATTACAAAATTTTAGGAAAAATTAGAAAAAGAAGTTTGTGCAGAAATCCCTAATGCCTTTTGGCATAGAAAAAAAACATGTCGTAGAATTACCTTAGGAATATTCCAGTTCTGCAAGTGCCTCTCTATACTTTCTATAGTGACAATCTCTTTATTTTTTATAAGGAACAAAAAGGATGAAGATTCCTGGTCTACAGAGTTTAATGACCTAGAGGAATTGGATCGAGAAAGGATTCTTAATATCCTTGCCATTAGTTTGACTAGGTTTGGAATCGGTCAACGGCTTACACGGTACTAAATGGCCTAAACTCTCACAAATGGCCTGATTTCCTTTATTTACATGACTAAACTCCTTACCAACCAAATAAATAACAAGAAATTAAAAATCCTTATAACTATCCCTTACAGTCTATCAATAGCTTTGACAAGGTATTATATTCTTATGAAAATTTTAACTATTAAACATGAAGAAATCAAAAGCATATTTAAACATAAGATCTTAAAATAATAACCATATCCTCTCGAGTATAGTGCATTGTTCCACCTATGGGACCGATTCTAAAAGAATCTCTTTGGACCAGTAGCCCTGCACCCTTAGGTTTCCAACTGATATACTAGAGAGTTTAACAAGAATTAAACACACTATTTTCAAAATATAAAGCTTTATTACTTACATGGAATTACAGCAGGATGATATGATTACACACAAGCTTCAACACCAGTATTGTAACTTACAACGCTTAGAAGAAAATACTTTAATCACACTCAGACACTCAAAATGGAAGAAAGAAGGAACACTCAAGCACACTTCTTGATTGCACACTCACACACTTGTCAAAACTAATAAATTAAAAGACTGATGCACTCAAAAACTGATGCCTCCATAAGCTAGAAGAGAAGTTATTTATAAACATTTTTCGCCAAAGAGAGGGAGCCAGTTGAAAGCAAAAAACCAAATGAGGATGCCAGTTGTTTAGCTGTACTAGGGACCCTAATCATTGCGCACAGATGGAGTCACTTGGCTCAAAGCCATAGGCTCTTCAAAAGAAACCGCGTGAAAGGATAAAAGTAATCTTATCAAGATAAGAGTACATCTAATTTGGGTCCTAAGAATATCCAGTTAGGTGGGCCTTGAGGTGAGATGATGGCTTCCAGTCTACATCACTGTCAGTTTCTGTCTTGATAGTGGTCATATCCTCGTCATCACTATCCAAATTAATTAGCTGCTTAAGCTTTTCTTTATCTTGATTAGATAAAGGTTTTTTGGACAAGACATTAATAATGTTTGATATTGGTTGAGTATTTACTTTCGAGATTTTTGTCCTTAAATCAGAAGAATTCTAAAAATATATCATTTTTATTTTCTCTTTCAACAGATGAGAAAAATCAAAATTTTTCCACCATTTTCCCTAGAAGGTCCTAATTAAGAACGGGACTATTAACTCATTTCTTGATGATGGATTTTCTATTTCATAATCCCAACTAAGAATCCAAGGGATTTCGCAAAATACCATGAACATGAGCTAGGAATCATCCGGACTTGGTAGACTGGTTTTATTTTCCTTTTGAAAAAATCCTAAACTTTTTTGCATTTCTTTCAAGAAAAGTCTAGGATTAATACTTATTAAGGCAAACCATTGCTTAAACCAGTTTGGAATATGTTGATTATAATATTTTCCTTCAGTTTTAAAAGTGCAAAACCACGTATGTTTTCCTGACTTATTTTGATACTATAAAACATTTTCCCATGCTTTAATATAATCATAGTAATTATAGGATTTAAGATAACTATTTGCTGTGGACAGATACATCCTTTGATGAGGGCTTTTATCCCAGTCTTCAAGAGTTAAAACATTATGGATTCTTATAACTAAATAAGCTATTTCTGAATTATTCCTCATAGTATGAGTAAATGAGGCTGAATGAGTCTCTGTTAATAATAATTCATACCATTCCCTGGATTTAGGATAAGTGTTTGGAGCAAGGTGAAATGAAAGATGCTCGCTGATTATATCATTCATTGATCTCTTAAGATCTGAGTTTTCAACTACCAAAATTCTCTTTTTTCCTATTAATTTGAAATCATCTTCTGATTAAGAAGATATTATCTTGAGAGGACTAGTTGATGAGGTGGCCTTGTTAGGTCGTTGTCTTCTCTACGCCTTGCAAGTATTCTTGTGTTAAGAAATCAGGTAGATAATTTATTTCCCCTCTTATATGTTCTATATCAAACTCAAAAATTGCTAATATTGACTGTCATCTGGCAAATACTTGTTTTGATGCCAGATTTTTATCATCCTTCTCTAACACTGATTTAGCAACTTTACAATCAATTCTGAGAAGAAATTTTTTGTTTAACAAGTCATCTTGAAATTTTGAGATAACTAAAACTATAGCTAACACTTCTTTTTTGGTAGTTGGATATTTTTCTAGGTAGGGTTCCATAAACCCGAGGTAAATCTAATTAAGATTTCCTTGTTGTTTTTCTTTTGTTTTAGAGTCCCTCCATAACCTAATTCTAAGGCGTTGGTTTCTACTATTTTGAAGGCTTCTAGGTCTGGTAAAGCTAAACAAGGAATTTCCTTGACCTTTGATTTTATTTTTTGTACTGCTTTAGTACAATTTTCATTCCATTCTGGAGGATTCTTTTTTAGCCTCTCAAATAAAGGCTTCGAATCTTTTGCTAAATCTTTATAAAAGTCTGCTATATAATTAAGACTTCCCAAAAACCTTTGTAATTGTTTTTTATCTCATATTTTATTTGGAAATTTATCTGCAAAGGCTATAGCTCTATCAATTGGGCTAATAAGCCTTTGGCTAATGTTGTGTCCTAAATATCTGACTTTGGTTTGAAAAATTTTCATTTTCCTTATAGAGACTACCAATCCCATTTTCTTAATGATTTCAAAAAAGATAATTAAATGTTTCCAATGTTGATCCAAGTTTTCTGAAAATATCAGAATGTCATCAATATAAGTAATTATAAAATTGGTGTAAGGATTGAATATATCATTCATAATTTTTTGAAATTCTGATGAGGCGTTTTTGAGCCCAAATGGCATTACATTCTATTCGAAATGTCTAAATGGAACTATAAATGCAATTTTATACTTTTCCTTTTCAGCCATCTGGATTTGCCAGTAGCCACTTTTTAAATCAGATTTTGAGAATATTGTGGCTTTATGAAGCGTATTTAGTAAATATTTTTTATTAGGAATGGGATATCTGATCCATCTTAGCACTCTATTAAGAGGCTTATAATTTATCACTAATCTGGGAACTCTCGTTTCTAATTCTACTGCATTCTCAACGTAGAACGCAAAACAAGACCATGGGCTAAAACTTTTTCTAACGAGTCCTTTTGCCAACAATTCTTCTATTTGTTTTTTGCATATTTCCAAATGCCTTTCATTCATTTAGATTGGTCTTGCCTTTGTGGGAATCATTGATTCTTTGAAATCCGGTTCGTAGGGTAATTCTACGGCATGTTTTTTTCTATGCCAAATGGCATTGGGGATTTCTACACATACTTCTTTTTCTAATTTTTCCTAAAATTTTGTAATCTTTGCCTGATTTTGAGGCAATTCTATTTTTTGTTTTATCATTTTGTAATTTATTTCTTGTTTTAATGAAAACAAGAAGTTTTCTTTTTCTTCTATTTTTGTTTTGAGATTATTGATCTCATGCCACTCTAGTTTAGTGGAGAATTCAATTCTATTTTTTTTATCATTTATTTCAACTACTATTCCTTCATGAGTAACTTGAAAAGGATATAATAGACTCAGGAAAGATGTTCCTAAGACCACCAATCTTGAAATGTCTTTACTAAGAAGAAAATTAGTCTTTAAACAGATTTTGTCAATACAAACTCATACATCAGACAGCTTGCATTGAATTGGCATTTTGCCTCCATTTGCTGTATTCAACACCTGTGTGGTCTTTGAGAAATACTTTGTTGGAACTATTCCTTCGCTTATACAATTTAAATCTGCTCCTGAATTAATAAGGGCCTCTACCTTTATAATATATTCTTTAGCTATTACTAATGTTATTTTGCTATACCATTTTTGGTTTATAATCCTGTCTATAGCATTGATAGACTTATTTTTCATTTTTTCTAAGAGCTAATTTAGCACTTCTTCTTTTGATTTTTTTTTATGTTTCTCTAAAACTCATAAGTTCTAGAGTTTTAACTCTTACTTTTAATTTTCTCAATTCTTCTTTGTTTCGTTGACCTCAGCTTTAAGGTCTTGAATTGTAGGTTCCCTTTCTATCTTTTTTGAATCTATTCTTTTGAGAATTTCGTTGAAGGAATATTGTTGATTCCTTTCTTGAAGTTTCTCTTGAATTTTTGTAGCTGGATCCCTGCTTGAACCTTCTTTAGTCAATGCACCCAATCTATATATATAATATTTATATTATATATTTATAATTTTAATATAACCTAACCCAATCCAACTTGAGATGACTCGAACCCGACAAACCCATTAAGTAATTCAACCCAACCTGAGGTTTCATTGGATAGGTTTGGGTTAGGATTTTACCAACCCATTCTATCCCAAACCTACCCAATCTATATATATAATATTTATATTATATATTTATAATTTTAATATAACCCAACCCAACCCAACATGAGATGACCCGAACCCGACAAACCCGTTAAGTAATTCAACCCAACCTAAGGTTTCATCAGATGGGTTTGGGTTAGGATTTTACCAACTCATTCTATCCCAAACCCACCCAATCTATATATATAATATTTATATTATATATTTATTATTTTAATATACAAATTACACATACACAAAGCTGAAAAATTCATTTTTGATGTATATTATTTTGGTTATTCTTACTTTAATTTTTTGATAAATGCTCTTGCTTACATCCATAGGAAGTTAACAAATGCATTTTCACAAAAAGTACATATGTACTATTTGTTTTATACTTACGTTAATAAATGGAAGCTTATTATGTTTTATGTTAGTTGATGGATCTTGCATTACAAATATAGAGATCTTTAAGTAGAGATGCTTCGAACTAGAGATTGGTATTTATGCATTATATTGATTTGATGTTTCTTATTTTCCTTGTATTGGTTTCTATTATGATTTATTTGTTAATTTATGACTTAATATATTTGATTTGAGTTTGTGTTTGAAGCCTTTATCTTTATGTTGGTTTTAATGTATTGAGACAATTTTGGATCTTTATAAGACTAATATCTTATTGATTTTAGTTTTTTGATTCATCTGAGGTTAAATTGTTAGTTTTATTTTTTTATATATATTACTCAACCTGAGCAACTCACCCAACCCCACAAATTTTAATTGAGTAGGTTGGTTTTGAACTTTTAGTTGATTGGATGGGTTATATTTAAAATCAACCCACGTAAACTTTGATTGGGTGGGTTGAGATTTTCAAAAATCCCCCACTCAACCTACCCTATATTCACCCCTATCAACAGGGACAAAGATCTCGTCACTTCTATTTTGATCACATCAACAACGGAGAACGTTGAGGTCGTCGTAGTTGAACTCAAACGGTAGAGATCTCAAATTCGTTTGTCTTCGTCGAAGAGGAGAGAAGCTATACTATCTACTCCGCATGAGTTCTTCTTCATCAATTGCGATGCCATTGTCACGATTTCCTCCTCAGAGTCGATGAATTCCAAGGAGATTTGTCGAACTTCATCCTCCCTTTGTCCAGCATCTCTCTTTCTCTCCGATGACAATCGGTGAATTTTATGGCAAGGCGAGGAATTCCGTGACGATTCATGAAAATCTTAGAAGATCCGCACAAATCCATTACTTTGAAGATCTACAATGGCCTCCTCACTGTCGATTGCTGCTTCGTTGTCAGATCTAGTCTGCGAGCTTGTCCTGACTTCAACACCGTCACTAGTGGTCCACAGATGTGTTAGGGACACTCAATTGATGCTTCTGTTAGAGTTAAGGTACGATCGAACAAATATAATACTACTAAGAAGATCATGCCTTTAGAACTTAAAACTTGGAAGCTATCTAATGGCCAAGCAAGCAAATAATCTTTCCTAAAACTTGAGTGCAAATCAATGTCAGAGCATATATATCTTAGTTGATGTTCAAAGTATTGTCAACTAGTCATCTATGGACAAAGACCCAGGCAGTCTTATACCCACTATTGATGTCCGAGAGGTCTGAATATGCTGCATCATCTTTTTGTTTCTCATGGTTATCAAATCTCTAGTTTGGATAAACTTGTAATCAGTTTGTAAACAAAGAATCAATTCTTTTGTTGAAAGGCTAGATGTGATTTTTCAGTTGTTTAATTGAAATTCTAGTTCTAGCGTATTTTTTTCCTATAATTTTTTTAGTTTTTTACTAATGTTTCATTTTGTAATTTAATTTTTTATGACAAATTGAAAATAAGATGATAGATTTCACTTTTGGAACTTTAAAAGTTCTGAGACTGAGTCTGATGGGTTCTACATCAGAACCAATCTTGACAGGTTCTAAAATGAACAAAATAGGGTTCCACGACGAAACATGTTGGCAACTGGAGGATTCTAAGATGAAACCTGACAGGTTCCAATGTAAAACCTGGCAAGTTCCATCAAGTTTTAGGAAAAAACCTAACGAGTTTTACTTCGAAATACCACATGAGATAGTAAGAAGGAAGGATAATTTAAACATTTAATAAATCACCTTTTTTAATCAAAGAAGGAAGGATAATTTGAACTTTTAATAAATTATTTTTTAATTAAAATAACAATTTAAAAAAAAGCCTTTTAAGAGATCAATCTTGAAAATATGCTTCTTTAGAGAGGTACGCTTATGCTTGCTTCTTATTATTTTTTTTTTTTTCCTTTTTTTAACTGGCCCAAGGATCTAATGTTGGT
>CAMOHE010044245.1:43548-73936 GCA_946598075.1 Artocarpus hirsutus | reverse complement strand
ACCAACATTTTACTATTGGGCGTCGCTGATGACCGGGTGCCGACACCCCTGACAAGAATAAATATCCTATTTTTCCTCATGAAGATGATGGAGGAATACCTTATCTAAATTTCTACCCTGAGTTTTATGTTTTTAAGGTTACAACATTGACACCTGATCCTACTACAAATCCGAATGACTGGCTTGTGTTAGACCTGCTAAGGAAAATCGGTGTACGCGAATCTGCACTACCGGTGAGGAACATACTAGCATTCTTTGATGATGTTTTGTATCAGGATAATCAGTTTTATGCCATAACTTCCCTTGACGTTTCTTATCCATTTTGTTAGGATAGTTGTTTAGAGATATCTAGTAGAATCATATATATTGTGGGGGAGAGCTTCTGCTGGTTGAAAGGTATGAACGATCATAGAAATTTATGTTCTTCAAATTCGATTTCGAAAAGTGTAAATGGATTGAGATGGAAAGTGTAGGTGATGTTGCTTTGTTTTTAGGCGATGATTGCTCTATATCTGTCATGGCTTCTGCTTTTGCTGGGTGTCAAGGGAATGGCATATACTTTACACATGACCGAGATGGTGTTGATCTTCGTAAACGAGGAGCTTGGGACTTAGTTGTGTATAATCTTAATCTTGAAAGTGGAAGGATCACAAGTTTCTCCGGCATTGATGCGGCAATTTACGCCAAAAATGAGTCCGTGAGGACCCATTTTCGTTGTACCTACATCCACTGCATTTTAAGAAATAATCACAGAAGGGGCACTGCTAGCTAGCTTCCTGCTTGCAAATAGAAACCGAATAATTCATTACAGTCTCAAAGTTTTATACGAGTTTTTTCCTATTTATTTGTTTTTTTATATGTATATATTTCTAGGCAGTGGAATAGATTTTGCTATAATAGTTCTAAGCAACAACTACTGTTGACTATTGCTTTTCCCTTCCAAAATTTCGGAATCGTCACTCTATTTTACTTAAAACGTTGTGTTTATTGTTATTAAATTTTGAGAAAAATTAAGCAAATGGCTTATTTATTGCCACTTTTTTAAATAAAGGGTCAAAATTTTTAAAATTGAAAAATTTTTATTTACACTCCAATATTTTCTTCAAGCATCCAAAATAACAAATATTAAGTTTAAAATTTGAAATTACGTACTTATAATATCGGAATCTGTTATATTCCACAAACACCCCCTCATAGTACACCCCAACGAACAGTTTTAAGTTTTAAAAAGCCAATGCAAACAATCTCCATATTTTTGGTAACTCAAATTTTTTTCTTCTTTTTTTTAACTGTAGAGATTGCTATTTTTTAGATTTGTAACTTTCTTTTCTTCATTTTTTTTTTTTTGTTCTCTCTATTTTTGCTTTGGCTTTCTTTTTTCGGCTAAGATACTAAAGGTTCAATTCATGTACGTAGTTGATATTACTGATTAACCATGTCCATTTTTTGTCTTTTTTGTTTTTACGTAGTTTTTTTGTTCCTTTGTTTTTACTTGTTGATGTTACCGATTAACCACGTCTTTTTGTTTTGTTCTTTTAGCTTTTGCTTTGATATTGAACCTCAAGTATCGTAGCATAAAAAAAAAAAAAAGAACAAAAAAAGGAAAGTTTCAAACCTGCAAATTATAAAATAACATAATATGTACCGTTTAAGGAGGAAAACTGAGTTACTAAAAATGTGGATATTGTTAAAGATTTTGGGATTTGGTTGTTTAATAGTAATTGTTTGTTGGGGTGAATTGTGGGAGTATTTAAGGAATATTATAAATTTTAATATTAAAAATACGTAATTTTAATTTTAAACTTAATATTTGTTATTTTGGGTGTTTTAGAAATACTGGGGTGCGAATAGAATTTTCCTTTTAAAATTAGAAAAATGATCTTTTTACAGCAGTATATTATTGATAGACACCGGTACATCATTTATGTACATCATCAATTAATATTGATATATCATTGATGAATATATTCCTGATAAATTAGTTTATCATTAATTTACTTATGATTTATTATTGACAAATTAGTTAGTTATTGAATGAATAAGCTACCAAGTTAATTTACATCAATACATTATTGATACACAAAAACGGTTATTTCTTTAATTTTTAAAAACAGTTTCCATTCTGCATGTAGCATAAGTAGATTCCTATAATAGGGCTGGTTCGAGAGGCATGAAGACATCGCCAGTCCCCTTTTTTATTCAGAAAAAAATAAAACAAAATGAAAACGGTGCTATAAGTCGAAAATTGTTAACAATTTTCATAACTAATAAACGTTTAATCGATCGCCTATTTATATGCAAACAAGATGCACATCTACCGTTAGTTGTAGAGTGCAAACATTAACATAATAAAGATATACTGCAAAAGCAAAACATTTTGAATTTACATATATATATATATATAATATATCTTGTTAATTAGCAAGATGTGATGTTAATTAGCAATTGAAATGTACCTCGGTTGGGACAGGGCAGCCCTACCGCTCTAATTTGTTTAAGGGAAGGCCGGGACGGGATTTAGAGTGTGGGTCCTTAATTAACCCATTCATTAAAAGTAAATTGCCAATTATATGTTTTTTCTTTTTCTCCGTTGATCGATCATTTATGCACTTCTTTAGGAAAGAGTTGAGAGGGTCCGGACCGGGGTGCTTTCGAGAGTAGATAGCCCAGCATCCAAGCAATCAATCATTCAATCATTCTCTCTATTAAAACCTTCAGAAGAATAGAATTTTGACCTTCCCATATTCATCTATCAGCTCAGGCCTCGTTAGCGTGCTCGTCTGCAAGCTACGTTGGTTCTGTAGAGTAAAGGCGTGCAACAACAAGAAAGAGAGAGTGGGGCGGGCTTTTTTGACTTTCAATTCATCATTTGTAGAAACTCAAAAATTCCTATGAAGTACCTTATCAAAAAGAAAATCCTACAAAGTAAACAAAACCAAAGTACACAATACAATATCAATAGATAAGTATCCAACTACAACCACATGCTAACATAAACAATTAAACAAACATATGACAATTTTTCCAAAATATATATTTGTTATATGTGGGAAATTTCTATGGTCGTATTGAAAAAGTAACATTTCGGTATGTGTTTGTTAAAGTGATTTTTAACCAACTTTAACGTTAAGAAACAAAGCCCTATCAGTGAGATTCGCACTGATAAGGTCCCATATATATATATATATGTGTGTGTGTGTATGTCTAGAACTGATTGATGGTATATACGTTGAAGGGGCTGATAAGGTGTTAGGAGAAGGGATAACGATTAGTACAAAATTTATTGGCTTGATGATC
The DNA here is from genome assembly GCA_946598075.1 of Artocarpus hirsutus. Classification (NCBI taxonomy): domain Eukaryota; kingdom Viridiplantae; phylum Streptophyta; class Magnoliopsida; order Rosales; family Moraceae; genus Artocarpus; species Artocarpus hirsutus. The sequence goes on along the minus strand of CAMOHE010044245.1, from coordinate 70,639 downwards.
ATATTCCATCTTCATTAAGGCATTGTAGAAGGTGTGAACGCCACAAGGAAGCGCAATCGGGTCCTGTTGGTTTTTGTTCCCGTACTCCATCTCGGCTTCTTCAAGCAGCTTCTTGAAGAGAGGATGTTTCGTGTATTCGGTTTTGATCACGAGACTCTGCTTATGAGCCCCTCCGCACACCCAGAAACAACCTGCCAGGGCCGTATGGCCGAGACTGCGTCGTCTCCTTGCCTCTTTCTGATCTTCATCATCTTTTGAACAACGTGATTTTTCCATTTTATTGTTCACTCTTTTTTCTTATCACCTGTTCTCCTTGATTTTGTGTTTGAAGGGGCACATTTATAACTAAGCCTGCCCACTTGGGTTCCAACGTCATATGGCTACAATTTGCCAACTTCTCTTTTTAATAAATATTAAATTTAGCAAATAAAAAAGCTTACTTGTGTATGTGTAATTACACACACATATACATGCATGCATACATACATATATAAATATATATATAGATATATATCCTTTCCCGTTAACTTATTATTTCCTTATATTTAAAGAAGATTGCGACTTCAAGAAATGTTTGACATTTCATATAAAAACTAGGTCTAAAAGATGAATGTCACTAATAATACGACTAATAACAATTTTTTGAATATGCAAAAATCTGCTCTTTAATTGGTTGGTGTATAAATAATTGATGATGTACAACACGCTATACCACGAAAACTTTAAGCAATGTAGAAGAGTAATGATTGATAGTCCTTTTGTTTTTTCAATCCTAAAGTTGATAAGTCGTCATTAATTTTTGTATTATTATTATTATTATTATTATTGGCGATGATGGGTGGGGTTGAAAATGGCGGATAATATTCTAGACTATGACTAACATCTGTAAATATTATTTTTAACGACGAAACCTTCTGTTGTACTCAAGTCACCATTAAGGGGCAACGACTATTTTAGCAGATATATCATTTGTTATCATTAAAAATCACATTTAACAATGACAAACATGTCTAGCTTATTTAACAAAGATAATTCCAACTATTTTTTATGATTCTAATCACTTTTGTTACAGTTTTTCTCTCATAAAAGTTAAATCACAAAACAGTTCAAAGTACAATAAACAATTCCCCTCTCCCAAACAACGTGTCATCTTCAAATGTCTTGTTGCTAAAGGGTCAGTGTTTTTTTTAGTGATTGTTGTTAATTTTCCTAATTTTGTTCTTTGGGATGAAAATAAGTAAAGGATAATAATTTGCCGCTGTTTGACCTATAATCCGGTTGAATTTAGAGATTGGCTAACATATTGAAATAGAAGCAAACTTTCTCATTTTATGTGTGTACATACATAACAAGTATTATATTCTTTGCCATTCATATTATAGACATAGAAAAAAGAAAAAAGAAAAAAAAAGTGAAAGTAAAAGAAAAAAAGAAACGCCAGGCATTTCAACAAATCACTATCTTCTCTTTATTTAGTTTGTGTCGAAAGAATTGATGAAAAACAACATGCAGTGTACCAATAGTACTATACATATATATATATATATATATATATATATATATACAGAAAAGAATATTAAATAAATGATTATCTCGACCGGCTTGTTTTCATCAATTTGTGGGCATTACTTCAATAAACAACTATCTGGTAGAACCTTGCCAACAGACATTCCTTTCTCATTGGCACACGAGGATTGAGCTTCTTGATTCTTGTAAGTTAGATTCACATCCTCAAGTCTAATCCCCCTGCATGGATTTCCTGCGCTGCAGTCAAATTTCATTGCAACCTCTGTGGCCGATGTACCTTTGATGCCCCGATATCATACATCGCTGATTTTTACGCCTGAAACCTATATTTACATATATACAAAAACATGACATGATCAGTTAAGTAGAAATAATTAATGTGTTTAATTTTAGCATAATATTTGGCTTTTTCAGTATTTCATTGTAGGTGTAGAGATATGCAAATAGTCTAACCTGACCAGGGCAATTGATGTTATGAGGGCAATAATTTTGGTCAATAATAATGGGATTCTGGGCATTTTTCATGACCACGTTAAGGAACTGGACCCCCTGCACAAATCCTTTGCTTGGTTTCGCCCATGATTTTATTCTTAAACCATTTTGAGTGTCTGTAAAAATGGCTTGCTTAACTGTTACTTTTTTCACCCCTTCTTCTTCCAAGTCTTTGGCCGGGCTCCCTATGCTGCAACCAGTTATATACAAGTATACGTAAGCCAAAACACGCTACTAGAGAAAAGGGTTTTAGAGAGGCAAATTTTCTTAATATAGCCTCTTATAGTAACTAATGTCATTAATACAAACACATGCATTATATGATAATGTATTTATACAACCTTGGTTATAAGTTTAAAATAGGTGAGAAGAATTTTTCTTTTTTTACCTAATGCCATGGCCAGGACCACATGCCATACGTTCAATCCATAAGTTCTGGGTGCCAGGGCCAATGGAGACACAATCATCACCAGTTCCTATGGAGGAATTGAAGATCGCTACATTTCATACATTTCGTGATTGTTGGACGTGGATGCTATCGGTGACTGTCACAGCAGCCATGACCTTCACACCTCGCATCTCCACATTCTGACAATGGTTTACCACATTGTGGAACATCTGGCTGTTCAATGACAATAACCCAATGACTTTGATGTTATTGGAGTAGGTAATGCTCAGTGTCTGCAAATTGCAATTATCGCAAAGTGATTAATAAACTAAGCACATATACCTAGAAATATGTATTTGTGAGGCGATCGTGAATATATACTAAAATAACGAAGAGTATGTATAGTTTATTAACTATGTATAGCTCTAAAAAAAATTATTTCATGAAGAACACGCATGTCATTGTCAGGTCAAATGATTATTACAAGTCATTATAGTTACTAATTTACCAAGAACCGTAATCATAGAATGAACAAGATTTACTTTGGAGGAAAAAAAAATTAAACATGGTATGGACTGAAACAATAATTAAAAACAGGGTTATATATCACACTTTTAAAAATGTTTATTTACAATTTTAACCTTATAGTGGTAATTAGGACCAACAAAGGTATGTTTTGTGTGTACTAACTGTAGCTCCGTCGGGACAGGAGTTGGTTTTTTTGGCTTTGCAAGCCCACAAGGCAGGTCCTCTAGCGTCGAGAGCTCCTCCAATGATATCAACCCCGCTAACCCCTTGGAAGTCGAGCCAGTTCTCTGCGCCCCCCAAGGCTCGGTAATCCAATGGGGCAACTAGGGTGCCATCAATTCGGAAAGTGATGTGGAGGCTTTTGCAGGGACCTTTGAAGGCCAAAGGGCGAAGCAAATACCTTCCTTTGGGGAATGTATATGCGAGTGGCACCGTGAGCACCACAAGCTGCGGCCCATGCATCAAGGAACGCTTGGGTAAAGTCCTTTATGCCATTGGGTTTAGCCCCAAAGCTTAGCACATTATAAGTATTAGTTGCAGGAGCATAAAATTTTGTTGAGCTAATGTTACACAGAATCGACACAGCCAGTGTGAGTAGTGGGGAAAGAAGTAAGCTCGCAAACTTGGCCATGGTTTTTATAATGTTGGTCTAGAAAAGCCAGCTAGTTATCAAAGACTTGGTGATTAATATGATTTACAAAATACGAGTACGTGGTTGGTGATGTGGGGGATTTAGTAGTGGTTTATAGGAATTTAAATGTTATGGGGAGAAGTTGAAAAGAGTAGAGTATATATACAGGACATAATATGAAGGGCTGAATGAGAATGGATATAATAATATGCATATAACTGAAGGAAGATATATATATATTTAATAGCGATTAAATTGCAACAACATAGATTGGGGTTGAAGAAAGTTGGCATTGGAATGAGAGGCAGTGTATAAATGCATGTACGGATATATATATATATATATATATATATATCCAAAAGAAGACATCTGCGCCGGTTGCTGAGAAAGTGCTAACTTATTTACTCTCTTTGACTGCGCTGCTATACCTATTTCTTCCACAATTGATTTTATATCATTAATTTTTCAATCTGATTACCTCTTAAAACAGAAAATTCATTAACTTCTTGTTTCCCACCGCTCGAGTTCAATCCCTTTTTCGATTATAATAAACTATAAGCCAAAACATTACTTAAATACATAAAGATGTTATTAATGGATAGTGCACATCCTTTTTTTCCCCCTCAGCCCACCATGCCAGCCGATTGCTTACTGTTTAATTAAGAACATGTACCACAGTTATGAAAGCAATTGGTGATATTACTATTTTATCTTTCTTGATCATTATATAATAATAAAACCCTGTACAAACTTGATTCCTAAAATTAAATATATATATTATTACAATAAGAAAATTTAGCTACACCTATAGGGTGTTTGACAAAATGGCTGAAATTCTTAAGTTCAAACCGTTTACGGTATAAAATAAAAATATGTTATAGTGTAAAACTCTCACGTATTGCAATAACTGTTTTAGAGTTCAAATGGTTTGTCAAAAACCATAGAATAAGTACATGACATACTATACATGTACGTGTATTCCTAAGGACTGATTTGTCATCTGTGCTCTCGCTACATATTCTGGAACTCGGGGTGAACAAGTAACCCAATACACCTACTAATATAAATTCAATTTAATCCACCCAATGTAAAGCTGACTTAAGAAAAGCTTGACCATCCAACCCAAGATTCATTGGGTGGCTTCGATTTGAGATTTTCTTAACTTAACATAATTCGAACCATCCAATTTACTTCTTATTTTTAATATATAGTTTAAGATTTGATATAGTTAAACATAAATTAGGATTTCTATTTCAATAATTCTTATTGAGATTGGTTTGTTGGTCTGTGACTTTGAACTTGCTTCATGAATCTTTCTTTTTTTTTTTTTGGCTGGTTTATAACTTTTAAGACAATATTGAAACTTTGTTTGAGCATATATGATGACTTAATATAGCCTCAACTTTCGTATTTTTCTTATTTTTATCTTTTTTTTTTTGTATGGTATTCAACCCATCCAACGCAACCCAAATTTAATTGGTAGGTTGATGTTAAAGTTTAGGTTAATTTGTAAGGCATTTTCATAAATGTTATTTTTTAATATTTAATTGTAAAGGCACACATGTTTATTTGTGCAACAACTGAACATAAAATATGAATAATAGTGCTATATAATTTTTTCTGAATGTGGTATAAATAAACAAAACTTTTAAAAGTGTGGCATAACATGTAATTTTTTTTAAATTCGGTAGGTTAACTTTAAAATCAATCCACAAAACTTGATTAAGTCTGTTAAAAAAATCTCAAAAACCCAAACCAAATTAAAAAATCTCAAGAATCCAACAACCCACCTAATGTTTACCCCATATTTGTTGACATTTAAATGTCACATTTAGCAACGACAAACGTGTCGCATTTAAATGTCTTGTTGCTAAAGCGTTAGTGTTTATTAGTGGTTTTTGTTAATTTTCCTAATTTTGTTCTTCGGGTTGAAAATATGTTATAAGATAATAACTTTCCGCTACTTGACTTATCATCCCGTTGAATTTAGAGGTTGGCTGACATATTGATATAGAAGTTATCTTTTTCATGTTTTTTATCTGTATATGTACATATATAAAGAATTAAGTAATATTCTTTGCCATCCATATTAGGAAAAATGAAAGAAAATACTGCGTATTTCAACAAATCACTCTATATCTTCTCTTTTATTGGTTGTGTCAAAAGAATTGATGAAATACAAGTATACAACACGCAAGGTACAAATAATACTAAATACAATGAAATCTGTACAAAAAAGAACATTAAATAATTGATGATATCTCAAGCCGTTGTTTCTTCAAATCCTGATGATAACTTCAACAAACAACTATCTGGTAGAACCTTGCCAATAGACATTCTCTTTGCATTGGCACGTGAGGATTGGGCTTCTTGATACTTATAAGTTAGATTCACATTCTCAAGTCTAACCCCGTTGCATGGATTTCTTGTACTGCAGTCAAATTTCATTGCAATCTCTGTGGCCCACGTACCTTTGATGCCCCGATATACTGCATTGCTAATTTTTACACCCGGAATCTATTTTTACACATATTTAAAAAGATGTGAACAGGGATGTTGAGACACGTGATTTGAGAGAGAATTTGGAAGATGACAACTGTCAAGGAATTGAGCACGTGGTAGATGAGTTTATTGCTGCCAACCAACCCAAGAGGATGATTAGGAGGCCTGCAAAATATCAAGATTAGAAGATGTAATAGTCATTGGAAACTTGTAACTAATTCTGTTAGTGATTGTAATCAATTAGTTAGTAGTTGTAACTGGCAACTTGTAAAGATAGTATACCATTGTCAATTGAAGTCAGGTTGAATAAGAGGAATCAAGTGGGAGATGAGAAAAGGATCTCAAAAGTTTGTTCTTAAAGAATGTTTCTTTTCTGATCCTTTTTCTTTCTATACCCTCATCACTAATTCTCGGCTTTCTTAACCTTAATTCTTCTCTTCTTTCTTTCTCAACCCAATTTTTTCTCTCTAATTCTCTTGTAACGTTATCAATTGGTGCTCTCATTGATTTCCTTGGATGGTGACTCATATGAAGAGCATGGAGGAAAGAATGGATAAGCAAGATTAGTCGATTAAACAAGTCCATGATGATTTTCAGACGATGGTGGCTCGGATGAAGGATATGAGCTTGACGTTTACGACAATGTTTTTGGAACGGCAGCAACAGAATTGCGAAAGTCGATCTTCTTCGACAACACTAATGCAAAATATTAGGAAGGCTTTGCAAAATCAAGCAATAGGGAATTCGATGAATTTGAAGCTGATGAAGGTCAATGCACCTCGATTTGATGCGAAGATCCCCAGGGTTGGATTTTCAAAATCCAGCAATATTTTGACTTTCACATGGCAACTAAAAAACAACGACTACAGGTCATTCCATTCTGCTTTGATGGTAAGGCATTGACATACATCAATGGTTACATAAGAATAAAAGATTACATCTTGGAAGTCTTTGCTACAGTCTCTACAGGTGAGATTCGGACCTTCAGATTTGGAACACTATCAAGGAAAGTAGACAAAATTTGTTTAGACAAGTTCGGTTGTGGAATTTCAGGAGGCATTTCAAGAATTGTCCAACAAGGTAGATAGATTATCTGAAGCTTTCCTCTTAAGTTGTTTTGATTCTGGATTGAAACTCAAAATCCAACATGAAGTGGCAGCTTTTTAGCCCACATCCTGAACCAAAGCAATGGTGTTAGCAAAGATCCAAGAGCTTAAACTACAACAAAAAAATTCCATCGCAAAACTATTTTCACCGTCTCCACCAATATTACTAACTCCAAACCAAAATCCTTTAACCCATTGCAAACACAATTTCCAAACCTTCCTCTACGACTTCATTCAAACCAAATTCATCCACAAACCATCTAAATAACCAAAACACTACTAACCCTAATACCTAGTCCAAAACCCATGTTTAGAAGTTATCGCAGAGCCAAATACAAGCAAGATGTGAAAAAAGGCTATGTTTATATTGTGACAAAAAATACACTTTTAGACACAATTGCAAAGCCTCAACCCATATATTCATTGTACCTGATTTGGATGAATTGAGTTTCGACGAGTTAATTGAGACAACACTGGTCTTAGTTCAACCAAGTACAAGAGAAGTTGAGGTGTACACTCCTCAGATCAGTTTACATCGATGTCAAGTGTAGTCACACCTCAAATGTTAAAATTTAAAGGCGCAATTGGAAAGCACGTAGATCTTGGTAGATAGGGGTAGCATGCATAATTTTTTGTAGTCTTGCATGGTATCCATGCTTAATTTGCCAATTACAAGTGATAGGCAGTTTGAAGTCATGGTTGGTAATGAAAAAACACTTATGTGTGAAAGAGTGGTGACAGTAATTCCTGTGAAGATTCAAAAGGGAATTTTTTTTGGCAGATTTCTACATATTTGCAATACAAGGGGCATAAATGGTTCTTAGGGTACCGTGGTTACAGTTGCTTGGCCTTATCTTGATTAACTACTAGAAGTTAACCATGGAATTTTCTTGGGGCAATGAAAAAATTCAGTTGTAGGGTGATAAATAGTGCTCTCAATAGATGTCCATGAACAGTTGAGAAAATTACTATATCATCAATGTTTCACATTACATTGTTGCAAAAGAAGCCATCAAGTTGCAACACTAAAGCAAAATCAGTATTGCAACGGTTATTAGAGGAGTTCAAGGACGTTTTTGATGAACCAAAGGCATTACCATCACATCGTAAAGTGGATCATGAAATCCATTTGCTGCCCAACTCAGCACCAGTCAATGTATACCCATATCGTTATCCACATTTCAAAAGGGAGATATTGAGAAGCAAGTTGTGGAGATGTTGCAATCAAATATAATTCGACCTAGTACTTCTCCTTTTTCATCTCAATACTGTTAGTAAAAAAAAGGATGGAACTTAGAGATTCTCTATCGATTATAGGGCTTTGAATAATATTATTGTGAGGGATCGGTTTTCCATGCCAACTGCGGATGAATTAATGGATGAGTTAGGTGGTTCAAAAAATTTTTCCAAGTTGGATCTAGAGGTAGGTACCATCAAATAAGGGTAAAACCTAAAGATATACACAAGATAGCTTTTAGGACACACTCAGGGCATTATGAGTCTTCAGTAATGCCATTTGGATTAACCAATGCACCTTCTACATTTCAAGCCACAACAAATTCGATTTTAAAACCATTCTTGAAAAGATTTATAGCAGCATTTTTTTTATGACATATTGGTGCATAGTCCTATTGTAGAGAAACCTTTAGATCATTTGCAAAAGGTCTTGGAAAAATTGAAAGAAAATAAATTTTTGGTGAAAAGGAATAAATGTGCATTTGGACAAAGTTCGGTGGAAAATTTAGGGCATATAGTGTCTAGAGTAGAAGTATGGATAAAAATAAGGTGCATGCAATGTTGGAGTGGCCTATACCTAGGAATATAAAAAAGTTAAGGGTATTTTTAATTTGACTGGTTGCTATAGGAGGTTTGTTAGATCTTATGCCTCTATTGCAGCGCCACTTATTGATTTGTTTAAAAAAAAAAAGGGCTTTTCATTGGAATTTATTAGCTCAAGAATCTTTTAAAGCATTGAAGAAAGCTATGAGTTCAACTCTAGTATTGGTTTTGCCCAATATTGAGGAGGAATTTGTGCTAGAAATAGATGCTTCTAATATAGGAGTTGGGGCAATGCTGATGCAAAATGAGCATCCCATATCCTATTTCAGTGAGAAGATGTCTTTTCGGAAGCAACAAGCATTGGCGTATCTTAGGGAGTTGTATGCCATAACAGAGGCCATCAATAAATGGAGATAGTACCTCCTTGGAAGGCATTTTGTAATAAGAACAGATCAGAAAAGTTTGAGGTCTTTGTTGGACAAGGTAGCGCAAACTACAAAGCAGCAAAAAAATTTGGCAAAATTGTTAGGCTATCATTACACAATCATTTATGAACCTGGAAAGGAAAATAGTGCAGCAAATGCATTATCAAGGCAGCTAGATATAATATAGTTCTTAGCTATTTCTCAAGTTTGGTTTGAGATGCTAGGTGTGTTGAGACAAGAGAATGCATCTTTAGAGTGTTTCCAATGATTGTACAGAACAATACCTGCTGATCCAATCTAATTCACTAAATACGAGGCACAAGATGGGTTACTCTTATACAAAAGTAGATTACTGTTGGACCCTTCTTCACCATTAGTTCAGAAAGTTTGGGTAGAGTGTCACTCATCAATGTTGGGTGGCCATAGAGAAATTCAAAAGACCACAGCAAAGGTGTCTATTGTGTTTATTTGGACTAGACTTAAAAAAGATGTTCAAAAGTATGTTAAGGAGTATGCCATGTGCTAAAGAACGAAGTATCAAACTCCAGCTCCTGCGGGTTTGCTTCAACTATTACCAATTCTAGAACAAATTAGGGAGGATTTATCCATGGATTTCATAGTGAGTCTTCCTATCTCGGGTGGCTATACTACTATATTTGTGGTGGTTGATAAATTGTCAAAACAAGCTCATTTTGGAGCTTTGGGAAAAATTTATACTGCTTTTAAGGTAGCGGAGTTGTTTACTCAGATGATGGGTAAGATACATGAGATGCCGAGGTCAACTGTGACGAATAAAGATGCAGTATTTTTGAGTAAATTTTGGTGTGAGTTGTTCACCTTGAGTGGTACTTTTCTCAAGAAAAGCACAGCATACCATCCTCAGATAAATGGTCAATCTAAGGTGGTTAATAGGGTGTTGGAACAGAATTTGAGGTGCTTTGTTTTAGAACAACTAAGAAGATGGGCAAAAATACTTCACTGGGCTGAGTATTGTTACAATACATCCTTTCATTCAACATTAGGAATGACTCCTTTGAAAGCTATGTAAGGGACAGTATTTGAGGTGCTTTATTTCAAAGCAACCAAGAAGATGGGCAAAAATACTTCACTGGGCTGAATATTGTTACAATACATCCTTCAATCAGCATTAGGAATTACTCCTTTTAAAGTTATGTATGGGAAGGAACCACCTTCTGTGGCGTCCGGCCTGGGTATACTCCCTCAAGCCTCCATAGGACTCACCTTACGGGGCCCCTGAACTTATGGCTCTTATTGGTAGACCATCACCGTGCCGCCCACTCATCCATACTGTCCCCTCTAGGGCCCTCTGGCCCCTCAGGGTTTTCTTTCGCGTCCTTTAGGTTTGAACCTCAAACCTCCCTTAAGAGGTTCTTATTTCCTTCTCGAGTACCAATTAAGCTAGTTGGAACAGTATTTGAGGTGTTTTGTTTTAGAACAACCAAGAAGATGGGCAAAAATACTTCATTGGGCTAAGTATTGTTACAATACATCCTTTCATTCAACATTAGGCATGACTCCTTTGAAAGCTATGTAAGGGACAGTATTTGAGGTGCTTTATTTCAGAACAACCAAGAAGATGGGCAAAAATACTTCATTGGGCTGAATATTGTTACAATACATCCTTCAATTCACATTAGGAATGACTCCTTTTAAAGTTATGTATGGGAAGGAACCACCTTCTGTGGTGTCCGGCCTGGGCATACTCCCTCAAGCCTCCATAGGACTCATCTTGCAGGGCCCCTGAACTTATGGCTCTTATTGGTAGACCATCCCCGTGCCGCCCACTCATCCGTACTGTCCCCTCTGGCCCCTCAGGGTTTTCTTTCGCGTTCCTCGGGTTCGAACCTCAAACCTCCCTTAAGAGGTTCTTATTTCCTTCTCGAGTACCAATTGAGCTACTCGAGGGACGCGAAAGAAAACCCTGAGGGACCAGAAGGCCCCAGAGGGGACAATATGGATGAGTGGGCGGCACGGGGATAGTCTACCAATAAGAGCCATAAGTCCGGGGGTTCTGCAAGGTTGGTCCTATGGAGGCTTGAGAGAGTACGCTCGGACTGGACGCCAAACCTTTGATGCTTGATTATGTGCCTACGATAGCTCAAACAGACTTGGTGGATAATTGGTTGGTTGATAGGCAAAAAGTGTTGGGCCAGCTCAAAAGAAAATTGTTGAAGGCATAGGCTATAATGAAGAAAATAGCTGATGGGCATAAGAGGGACCTTCAATTTTGGGTGGGAGACATAGTGTTACGTAAGCTCCGGTCATATAGACTGTCATTTGTAGTTAACAAGTCTTCGAACAAGCTGGCTGTGAGGTATTTTAGGCCTTTCAAGGTCATCAAACATGTGGGGTAGGTGGCCTATCAGCTGGAGTTGCCAAATACAGCCTGAATACATGATGTTTTTCATGTGTCCCTACTCAAAGGATTTCACGATAATTCAACAAAAGAGCCAATGTAGTTGCCATCAGACATTATCAACTCAAAACTTATGTTAAAACCAAAAAAAGTGCTACAAAGGAGGGTGCTGAGTAAGGGAGGCAAAGAAATAACTTAGATATTGGTTCAGTAGTTGAATCTTCCAATTAGTGCTGCTACTTGGGAAGAGTTTGATGAGTTTGTGTAGAATTATCCAGACTTCAACCTTGAGGACAAGGTTGAAATAGATGGGGGAAGTCTTGATGTGAACAGGTTGAGACACGTGATTTGAGAGAGAATTTGGAGGATGACAGCTGTCAAGGAATTGAGCACATGGCAGATGAGTGTATTGTTGCCAACAGACCCAAGAGGATGATTAAGAGGCCTATAAAATATCTAGATTAGAAGATGTAATAGTCATTGGAAGCTTGTAACTAATTCTATTAATGATTGTAATCAATTTGGTTAGTAGTTGTAACCGGTTCTAGCAACTTGAAAAGATGGTATACCATTGTTGATTGAAGTTAGGTTGAATAAAAGGAATCAAGTGGGAGATAAGAGAAGGATCTCAGAAGTTTGTTCTCAAAGAATGTTTCTTTTCTAATCTTTTCTCTTTCTAGACCCTCATTGCCAATTCTGTGCTTTTTTCACCTTAATTCTTCTCTTCTTTCTTTCTCATCCCAATTTTTTCCCCTCTAATTCTCTTGCAACCTTATCATAAAACACGAGTCATTAGCTAGTAAAGTAAAACTAATTGATGTGATAATTTTGATCAAACTCAAAATTCCCACTGAATGCAGATTTATCTTCTCTTGTTTTTGAATTTTTTAAATCTATTTTTTAAACCATGCTTTTCAAACTTTTCATTTCAAACAAAATAAAAGTTCACATCATCATGTTTGAAACCATGAAACAAACAAGACCTATTTGTCACTCACTGAAAATTGTAACTTGGCCTGTTAGCCCAGTTGGCTTATAGTCTGGCCCATGCAGAAGACAAAAGCCTTGAAAGAATGAGGCTGGTCTACCTTTGTCAAGATGTTAGTAAAAGGTGAAGGCAGGGTCTTGTCATGGAAAATAAAAATTCATTATTTTGGCTGCAAATACACCGTTACTGTTCTCTATTAAAAAAAAAACATCAATGTCTCATCAATCATCTTATCTTTAAGCTCTCTTATTGATGGGAGATTCTTACTATATGACTTGAAAAACTAGATTACCTCAAAAGACTTTTTCATATATCATACGTGTATCAGAAAATTGACTGCCGTAAAAAAACTAGGTTTTTTTAGTATGGTTTTGATTAAATTTAATCATCAAAAGCATGCATTATCTACTTGGGTGTTTAGTATAATAGTTAGAGCTATAAATATTATAACATTTGAAAGCTTTATATTATAGTAATTTTTACTATAATATGTAAAAATTTTATACTATTTTTAATTAAAAAGTTAGTTAGAACCAACAAATATCAAACAGGCTTATACATGAGGCCTATAATTTAAATACCCTATGAACATGTTTTCTATCATTATTAATTAGATACTATCACGCTGCTGCAAAGTGCTTTTTCCTTTTAGTATATTATTATAGATTATATGCTGAATTATATACTCAACTTTTTCTCTTTGAACCTATCAATCTATGACAAATATTATTAAATTATCTAGTGTGAAATCAAAAACAACTGACCATAGAGATAAAAAAAAAATGTCTAGACTAACAGATTCTTTTCACACAACAATTAAAGCATAAATTAAGAACATGATAATGGCAGAGGCAAGACACACACCACCAATAATAACACCCTTATTGATTGTGAAAAGAACGTACAATCATATAAAATAGCAGCAACCTTATTAGTCAAGTTGCTTCCTAATCAGATCCAAATAACACCAAATCAGATTCAAATAAACACTTTTTTTTAATTTTCTTCTCATTTTCATTTGAAATGAAAAGAAAAGGAACGAATTATAGAAGACCTTTGGCCCTATCATATCATGCCACAGCGTTAGCTATCTTTTCATCAATAGTTCCGTCGTGCGCTAAGCACGCACTATCTTATCTGACCCCTGATGTTACATATACATATATGATATTTATATACACGCACATATATCATAGAAAAACTAACAATACTGCTTATCAAAAAACTTTACACTGTGTGCTTTCTGTGTGCTTGTTTGCTTTTTAGAGAGAGAAACAGAGAAGAGAGAGAGAGAGAGGGAGGGAAAATGGTGCTAGAGAGGTACTTTTGTAGGGATGTGTTGCCTTTCACGGCAATGGTAATAATGGAGTGCATTAACGTGGGATTAAACACGCTGTTTAAGGCGGCGACTTTGAGAGGCATGAGCTACCATGTCTTCGTTGTCTATGCTTACGCTATTGCCGCTCTTGTTCTCCTTCCTGCTCCATTTTTCTCCTATAGGTACATACATCTATATATACATATATATACTTCCAACTTTTTTCATTGGTTTTATTAAAAAACTCAAAAATTTTGTATTTTTTTATCAATATATAAGAATTTATCATAAAAACAAGACAAGGTTATCAAACAGTACTAATTCTTGCTTTGTGGGTCTTGTAGATCAAGAGTGCTTCCTCCTCTCAACTTCTCCATAATGATCAAAATGGGTCTTCTTGGGCTCATAGGGTAAAGTATAATTTGTTTTTGAAACAAATAAATCGAACCCATGATTTAATTATTTTTTCCTTTTAATTAGTTGAGTAATTTTGTGGGGGGAATACATGGCGAAAAACAGGTGTTCATCACAGATAATGGGATTTACAGGCATAAATTATAGCTCTCCAATGCTTGCTTCAGCCATCAGCAATCTTGTGCCAGCTTTCACTTTCATTCTTGCCATCATTTTTAGGTACTTTTTTGTCTCTCCTCTCTCTCTCTCTCTCTCTCTATCTCTACACTCTAGTCTCACATCTCAAATTCAACGAAAAACGCTCAACCGTTCATACAAGAACGTGCAATAATTTCGGTCCTCCTACAAGTAGATTATTAAAGCACACCATATTATAACCCTTTTCTGCTCAAAGTAAAGAAAGATTGAGAGTGTGATCATTTCGGAAAGAGAACAAGTGTCCCTTCGTCCACCACCACTAGTTTGTTGTCATTGTTTGTCATTGGGTATTGTTTAGAAAGATTTTGAAAATATTTTTGTACTTTTTTAGACTAAAGTTTTAAAAATAATCTCGTATAATTTTTTAAAAAAATTTATTTTTAAAATAAAATTATTTTAATCTATTTTAAAAATACTATTAAATAAAATTTTAGGATAAAAAAACACTTGTGCAATTTGCATAATCGGATGTTCAAGTAACCCATTTTGCGTGTGGATTTTTTTTTTTTTTTGGTTGTTGAATGTTGGAAAATGTTGTAAAGTTATGCAAGTTATCTTTAAAAAAGGAAAAACAAATATATAATCTTAAAATATTCTTTGCCTATACTAGGCTAGGCGAATCGGCCAAGTTGAGTGAGAGTCTTGAGACTTGAGGGTTAAGTGACGACTTTTTCATTGCATTTTTTGTTGAACCTCAGTGTTGCGTGCCCGGCACACGCACATGGATGAGTAAAGTCAAACGTCGTTTTTTTACAAGCAATAATAAATAATAATTGATGGCAAACCACATCACGTCTCCCATTTCTACTCAACTGTACCGATGTAAAATGTTATACTTGCAAGTATTTAAATTTTTATAAGAAAAAATATTATAGAAAAAAATTAATTACAATTAAATCTGTAAAAACAAATGGAAGAATTATTTCTTGTTAACTAATTAACGATTTAGCATGCAAGATAATTTGTGTAATAACGAATCATAATCATGGATTTTATAATTAATATGTGAATTTGTGAGTGGTTAAAAAAATACGCTAATAATCACATGCAGTGACATATAGTATTATTCCTTTTTTTTTTCCTGTGAAGTACTATTCCAATAATTGCTAAACAAAGATATAGCATTAGTTTTCTTCAGAAATTAAAACAAAAATGATGCTTCATTAATTAGTACAGGGTCCTAGATTTCTTTTAAAAACTTAAACACAGTATGTGTGTTGTTATTCTTTTATTTATAACCATTTAAAAGAAACTACATTCATTAGTTAAAGAAAATTTATTATTGATAAGAAAAATGACAACTTACTTATACGGTGTCAGATCAAATAGCTAATACAAAAGCCAATATATCTAGCATAATTCTTTTTTAATATTATTCAAAAATAATTGGGCACTTTCATTTTGTGGTTAGGATCGCAAGATATACGCATTGCTCAACTTGACATTATGTTATTAATGGAAAACAATATGTAAAATTGACAGAGAAATAATCACCAAAATTCTCTCACAGTTGGAGGGCAAAGCATTATTGGAGGGGCTTTAAATTGCAGTCAATTAATTTTGGACTGACAGACAATGCAACAAGATGTGAATTGATATTGAAAGAGACAGACAAACAGAGTAGCTAGATTGATGAATTTATTTGATAACTAGTTTTACCAATTGGTATATGCCGAGTCCCTTTCTACTTTATGGACCACTTGCTCTCTTGCGCTTTGCCTTTCACTTTAATTTCACAATTTTCTGTCGTTTTTCCCATTTTTTCTTTGTTTTTTTCAAATTTCTTATTTAGAATGGAAAAACTAGCCGTGAGAAGCAGAAGCAGTCAAGCTAAGATGTTGGGCACTGTAGTTTCAATAATGGGTGCATTTGTGGCGACTCTCTATCAGGGCCCACCCATTTTTACCACTCTTTTATCTACCATTTCAGTATTTCATCACCAAGCTCTTCTTCAAAACGACACCAAATCCAATTGGGTTGTTGGTGGCCTTCTGCTTACAGCTGAATATATCTTGGTTCCACTTTGGTACATTGTTCAGGTAAATATCACGTTCTAAACTTACTACAACCAATAATAAAGCATAAGACTCTTGAATTTTTAATTTTTAAAGAGAATTCCGTAAGAGGGTAAAAAAAAAAAAATACTCAAATTGCTTACTTTTAAACCATTAATGGGGTGTTTGGAAGGTGGTAGGAACCAGTGGTGAGAACCACTTTTACTGTAGCATGTAAGAGCTTTACACTGTAACATTTTTTTTTATTGTTACTGTAGCATGTGAGAGCTTTATACTGTTCATAACTGAGTTTGTGGTGGGAACCGCAGTTCCCACCACTTTGCCAAACACCCGGTAAATTATTAGATTATATCATATTTGCATATTTTTAAACCATGATGTACGATTTTTGTCTTCGAATTAATGCTTCCCCCTTGAAGAGTAAAAAATTCGGGAAAAAAAAAAGAAAAAAATGAAATAAACAAACAAAAATCAAGAACAAAACACACTTGATTTGACGTTTAAAATTGCACAATATTAGCTAGTAGTTTAGAACAAAATCCCTCCAAAAAAATGTGTTAATTCAAGCTTCTTCTTCTTCTTTTTTTTTTTTTTTTTTGACAGACGCATATCATGAAAGTGTACCCAAATGAATTGACTGTCGTATTCTTCTATAATTTATTTGTGAGCATCATGGCTGCAATTGTTGGGCTCATACTTGAAACAGATTCAAGTGCTTGGTTCTTGAAGCCAGGCATTGCATTGGCCTCCGTCATTTGCTCGGTAAGATTCTATCCGCTATTTGCTTCAAAGGGCTCCACATATTGAATTCTGTGCACAAATAATCTTTTTTTTCAATCATAATGAGTCACGTCATTGATCAAATTATAAATCTTGAATATATGTATAGATCATTAGGGTGTGTCTAAATTTATTGAACTATATAAAAGGTACGAGTAGTGTCTATTACACCAATACACTAATAGAAAACGAGCCTCGTAGATAAGACTACCTTCTATTAATTGTGATTTTCGTCACTATTAGTGTCCCAAATTATTTTTTGAATACATCTCCTCAAATCATTTGTCCCACAAGTACTTGAAACTACTTCCGGTTTTTATGCGTAGGGAGTTTTTGGATCATTCGTGAACAATGCTGTCCATACATGGGTCTTGCGAGTGAAAGGTCCGGTCTATGTGGCAATGTTCAAGCCTCTCTCCATTGCAATTGCTGCCACCATGAGTTTCGTATTCCTCGGCGAAACTCTTCATCTTGGAAGGTACAAACAACGAAAACATAACTTCAATAATCACCCCTCTTAAAAAACAATGAATTATTTTACCACTGATGGTGACAGGCGCGGCAAGAAGATGACCTATCAGTTCCCCTTGTTCCGCAATAAGATTGCAATTATGCCTTTTAGCTGGCCTATCGACTATGCTTATTGACTAAAATTGCACTTTTTTCTTTTATGAATTTTACAGTCTCATAGGGGCAACAACAATATCTATTGGGTTTTACACAGTGATGTGGGGAAAGGCAAAAGAAGAGATGATTGAAAACTCTCAAGCTGAGAGCTTGGGATCACTGCCTACACACAAGACCCCTTTATTGAAAACGTACAAAAATGAGAAGAGGTAGATCACACGTTCCAAAGTGAATGTAAGCAAAAGAAAGAAAAATTGCAACTTAAAAAGTTAAATGTTATTTAATTGGCAATGTAAAATATGATGAATTGTAATTATAGAACAGAGGTAAAAAAAAGTTTGTTGCCTCTAACAGTAAATATTTGTCTGGCCGGACTAAATCTAGATCAATAAACAAAAAACACGAAACGATAATGTATGTAAATATTTCATAGTATTTTATAATTCAGTATTTTCGTATTTAAGGCAAAGTAAATTAAAAATTGACATTTCTTTACTGACATACACTAAATTACTGCTAGTTATCGGATCTCCTACCATGAAACCTTTTTGTAAATATTTACTAAGTTTTTATTTGTATTATATTTACTAACTATTTAGTTAATAAATTCAATTTTTATCCTGATAAGTTCTTTTAAAATAAAAAGATGCTATTTATTAACCATTGTAGTAAATAAGTTATTTATTGCCGTAAAGATTCAAAACTTATTAGCTCCAACTTTTCTTTGTTTTCTTTTTTCTATTTCCTCTAAGTTTATGTCAAATTTTATACGCCGTTTAGAAGAACGGTTGAAACCATCAGTTACAACTGTTAGTATAAAGCTCTCACATACTATAGTAAAAAGTAAATAATTGCTACATTATAAAGTTCTCACATGCTATAGTTCTCAAACTAAAACTATTGGTTTCACCTATTCTTTCAAACGGCCTATTAATAATTTAGCAGCATAGTCTATTCAGATTTACAAAAATTTATATATTTACTAATTTTTCTCTTAATTTTTCACCTAAACTTGCATTTTCTTCACTCCTTTTTTCCGGATGATGCTTGTTGGTTGGTCTGTTTGGTGGTTGTTTTTGGAGATAACGACATTTACATTCCACGCCGTTCATTTGTATCATTTCATGTCGTTATTTACATTGCAAGTCGTTTTTGTGTATAAATGTTTGTCGGTTAAGTTAGTGCCACTTTTTTTTTTTTTCATCAGGGAAGTTGGGTGTCACTTTTGAAGTTGTTGTCTTTTAAAAATTTCAGGACAGTTGTTTTCAAGTGCCTTTTGTTTCCAATGAGTTTGTGAAATAGGTGTGTTTTTTCGAATGATTACTGATTCACCCCTAATTGGTTAACCCAATCCGTGAGCACTCTACGATTCGTTTACCCGATCTGTGAACACCCTACTCTCTATCTTCGTATTCGTGTAGTCGTTTTTAACACTTCTTGTTGTTGTCGTTTTCATTTATATTGTTTTTAATGTGTGCTTATTCTAACGAATTTGTGTTCTTCTTCAGTTTCCTATGTCGCCTTTTGGCCGTTATAGTTTTCGCTTTTTGTCGTTTTATCATTTAAGTTGATTCTCGTTGCTTTTTATCCCCATCTCCTTCTTATGTTTATTGATGTCTTGTCAATAACGAAGAACTCACATATCTTCTTTTTTCCAACATGTCTGTACCTTTGTTTCGTTTATAGTCGTGGTGTTTTTCCAATGTCTGGCATTTCTGGTGCATGTTGTTTCTGCTGTCAACATGTTGTCGTTTCTCTTGCTAGACGGTCGTTGTCGACTTTACCTTCTTTTTTTTTTTCCTTGTTTTATCATTTAAGTCGCTTGTCAATTAATGTTATCCTTCGTCTTTCGTCTCCTTGCGTCTCTTTTCTATGTTTTGGATTTTCAACGTGACTCTTTTTGTCGTCTTCCAAGATGTCCTCGTATTATTTGTTTTCTCGGCCTCTAGTCATTGTCATTTTCCATTTTCTGTAGCCTTTCTATGTATGCCGTTTCTGTTAAACATCCGTCGTTTTTGTTTCTCTGTAGTTTAGTGGCGTCGTTGTTTCATCATTTAAGTCGGTTTTCATGTGGTTTTATACGTGGGTATCAATTTTATGTTGCGTAAATTGTCATGTTAATCCTAACCTTTCATAAAAATATAATTTGTCCCCAACTTATTATTTTTAATTTATCAGTCCTCAATTTTTTATTTTAGTTATTAAAGCGCGAATTTAATGGTTAAACTTTTAATTTTGGGACCAGTTTGTTATCTTTTTTTATAACTTTAAAGACCAGTTTGTTACCTTTTGATAACATTAGGAATCAGTTTATCACTCTTTTTCGTTCAAAATTAACTGTTTGACCATTAAATTGGTCTCTTAGCAACTAAATCAAAGATTGGGGATTGATAAATCAAAAATAAAAAATTAGAGACCAAATGTTTACTTTCGTAAAAGGCTAAAGACTACTGGAGCAATTTATACTATTATGTTATCTATGTTTGTTTATTGTAATGTTTTGTAATAATGCAATTTAATTTATTTTCAAAGGTTTATATTCAATTTGGTAGTAATATGTTAGATTTTATTGAATTATATTTTTTTCAATAAATTTAAAAGCTTCATCCATGAATCCATAAAATCTATTGTTTTAAAATTAGATTTAATTGAGGTATTCATAGGATTGATTTCCAATGGAAAAATCCTAATCCAATATATATAAATTATCTAGTGACCTTTAATCTGAATAATCCAACACCTCTGGTTCTTCCATTATTGTCTTGCTTTTCGTCGAGGACGAGTAATATGTTTTTTTTATTATCAAGTCGTTGCCTTTTTTACGCGTCATTTGCTATACTGCATAAATAAGGTCACTCGCTTTTTCACCCAAGTTGAGAAGATGTCATTTAGCCACAAGCTGGTTGCTGGTTTTAAGCCAGAATCTAGTAAAAGCAGAGCAAAACAAAACGAAAAGAGCAAACTTGGGTACATCTTGCACTGCTTAAGTTCAATAACGTATAAACTAATTTAACATCTGATTATCATGATATACAACTAGCAATCAAATGATATTATGTTTTGAATCTATATCAGACTCAAAAGACAACAAGCATATGACCAAAATCTGAATCTAATACACCTTGCAACAATGATATTACATCAAATTTATTGCTGTTTCAACCTCGACAATAGAACTCATCAACGATTTTAAAAGTTATATATATCTATGAAACCAACCACTAGCCCTCTTTCTTTACTTTTCTCTACTCCGTAAGACAAATAACAAGATCACAAAATAATGAACATCTCAACCCAAGTAAGATGCTCCTTTTTAATTGTTACAGAAGGCAACGC
Source organism: Artocarpus hirsutus (assembly GCA_946598075.1). NCBI lineage: Eukaryota > Viridiplantae > Streptophyta > Magnoliopsida > Rosales > Moraceae > Artocarpus > Artocarpus hirsutus. The sequence goes on along the minus strand of CAMOHE010044245.1, from coordinate 49,208 downwards.
AAACCCTCATCACCTTGGTTAAACTTTCATCGACATGCGACATGCGCATTCCATCAAGAAACGGCAAATCTAACATCCAGCCTCTGTTCTTTTGGAGAAAATTAAGCTTGAAAAGTACAATTCTTGGATCACACGAGGGACGCATGCAACAGATCAAAATGGGAATGGCTGATGAAGTAAATGTCTAAACTTTCCCCACAATCTTATCTCATGTCTTGAGGTCATCAGACATAGCAGAAGGTATGCAATGTGTTGCAAGAATGTCAAAAGTTGCTTCCCTCGCTGTCTTTGTCTGAAGAACAACAATCTGCATAAATAAATTTTGGACCGAGCCAGATTAGAAGTGGTGAACCAGCCTGTTATACAAATTTGTGCCTAATGTGTTGTGTGTGCGTATATACACAGATATATATATATATATACAGAGAGAGAGAGAGAGAGAGAACCTGATCATATTCTAAATTAAACTTTAGATATTCATCATTACAGCTCTCCACCATGGTGGCCAATGTCTTAAGATTTTGAACTGGCTTTCCATTGAAGGCAAGAACCTAAATAGATAAGAACAATATTAATAACGGAAGAATATAGAAAAATTAGATTGAAGAAGAAAAGCATAAAGAACATAGCTCCTTACCTGTGTATTAACAATGTCCTCATATCCAATATTAATGTCGGCTACAAGAACCTGAAGCAATGCAGAATACATATAAGCCCTTAAAGAAGGATGAACAAACAAACCAGACATAAGATGAGGCGGAAACCTGAGATACAACAACTACTTGTTCACCAACAGACTGCGACATTGCATGTAGATGCTTGTCCAACAGCTTTACTGGAGCATCAAATTCATATTCTTTCCCATACTGAAAATCAGTAAAATTCCAAGAGTAGGATGTGATTATTTAGATAGAAAGAAAATCAAGTAAAAAGAGAAAAAAAAGAAAAAAAAAGAGCATTTCCAATTGCCATAACCCTTGGACCTAATTTTAGCATGAGTACATGACAGAACAAGGTTCACATTTTTGTAAGGAAACCAAATTAGTTTTGAGTTGTTTACATAAAGAGAGAACTTAAAGGATAAAAAATAAACGACACACACCTCAGAACGCAGATATGGAACAGATACAGCACTGAAAACGAATCCAGCAATAATGTAATATGAAGGAGGTCTGCCTTTGATGTGTGCAGGGATGAGTCGCTTGTGAGTTGAAAGCTTTATATTGTATTCCAGTATCTCTGAGTTACGAAGAACTTTTACAAGAGCCGTATCTCCCGTGTACTTTTGAGAAACCAGGTAACTGAAACCTATGCGCTCTCCATGCCTGAATGGAACTGAAATTGTTGCCAAAAGATAAGAATTAATGCTTAAAAGGGAAGGAGAAGAACAGAAGGGATCAAAAAATAAATCTATAATCCTAGATGACCTACTAGCAACAAGAATAAAAGACATTGTGACTTTAAGAACGTTCACCAAATTTACAGCTTATAATGCCATCACTTGCACAAATGGAGAGTGCATCAAAGTATGCATAGTATTTAAGAACATTTGGAGGAAAAATAAACAAATAAATAAAAGGAAATTGACCTGTTCCATCGTTAGCAATATTAATCCCATCAAAGCTAAGGATAACATCGGATGGCCTCAGAACATGAGATTCTGGAGCCGTGGGTTCAATTCTTCTAATACGGACACCCTTTTGATCAGGTGCCATTCCCATCGATGCACGCAAATCAGGATTTTCCATCTTCTGCCACTCAACTCCAAGAATTGGAAACCCTAGAAAGAAGAAGACAGTACACAAATGCCAAAAGTTATACTCACAACAAATTCATTTTCAACAATGTCTTCTAGTTCTTTTCATCTGGGGAGATGCGTTGATGAACAGCTGAACTACCTGTATATGCCCCATTCTTCTCATAATCCTTAATGAAATGCATAATAACCGGTGTTGGTATGACATAGCCTATATTCTCCACATCTTCATGTTTTAGTGCTTGAAATGCGATACCTACGCATTTTCCCTTATCATTGAAAGCAGGCCCACCGGAGTTTCCAGAGTTTATTGCAGCATCTATCTGCGGAAACAACTCAGAGAGGAAGGAAATGGGAAAATGTTTGATTGATAATCAATCAAATGTGATAAGAACAGATGAGCTGCCCAAAGCACATTACCTGCAGGCCCAAAAGCTCAGTTGACCCATGAACATAAGATAGTATCTCTATACGTGAAACGACACCGCTCGTCACAGAGATTGTGTCACCCCCAATAGGATAGCCCACCAAGGTCACGGCATCTTGAAGAGCAGGCAAATCTCCAAACTCCAGGGGTGAAACTCCTTCCCAGAACTCGTCATCACTCACCGTCAGCATTGCTGAAAACTCAACAAAAGGAAAAGGAAAGAATTAGCTAAAACTCTTTTTTTTTTTTCTCATATTTTCAGTGAAAAAGTCGTCTTAATGCTTTTCAACCAACAACTATTAATTCATAACTTTTCCAACGTTAATGGTTTCATATCAAAATTGTTTCTTTCGTTCCCTTTCAATTCACTACAACCCTATTAACTACATGATGCGAACTACAATAAGCTCAACAAATCCCTTTTAAAAAAAAGTTATTGTACATAATAACAACCGAAATTACTAATAAAATGAATCATGGGCATCAGCGTCTTTTCTCTCATAATTCATAGAAACACAAAGTTCAGAATTTTTTTTTTTTTTTCCTCCTCTCAAAATTTATGCATCACAACAAGAGAAATTACGTCCTAGAATTCACAAACTCCACCAGCTAAAGTGGGAGGATTGCATCAACTAATGAAAATGCAACAGATTCAACAAACCAATAAAAAAAGCACAAGAAAGAGAGAAATGAACAAAAAAAAAAAGGAGTGCAAGAGATTCCTTTTTTTCCATACCAATATCACATTCAGTGCCAATAGCAAGAACAGTGGCCAAGTATTTGGTGTCAGAGCCACGCTTCTTGAGTTTAACCTGAGTGTGATGCTCCACCGAATGCGCGTTCGTCAGAACCCTCCTTCCTCCAATGATGAACCCACTGCTGCTCGAGCTGTACTGCCTCTTCCTCTGCCACGGCAGCGAGAAATTCGGCTCCGTGTGGACGCAGAACACCTTCACCACCGCGTCCATCGACGGCACAACCCTAACCACGCTCTCCCACCTCGGCACCGTCAGCGGCGGCTCCAACAGGACGCCGGCTGCCGAGTGCGGAGCCTCGCCGCTCTGGTCCACGTGTCGTGAGCTCCTGTGCTCCAGCGAGGAGACCGCGATCTCCAATTGGTCCTCGATCTTTCTAGGTCGGCCCCGGCCGCGGCGGCTGGGTTGGTTGCTGAAGAGATCAGAGGCTGCGGTGGAAGGGACCGACACGACGTCGTTCGCGGCGGAAGCGGCAGCGGTTGTCGGATTGGTGCATTGAAAGTCCATAGCGGCGACGGCAGAGGTGGTGGGATTGTCGTTGGTTGGGGTTTTGGGCTTTCGACCTCGTTTTCGTTTGTTGTCACCCATTTTCAAGAGAGATAGAGAGAGAGAGGGGGGAAAGAGAAAGAAAGTTTGGGTCTTGGTTTCTTAGCGTGGAGTTTTAGGGCTCCTTTTTTCCCCCTTGTGGATTGTTCTTGTGGAGAGAATTCCGACTCGAGAATCTTTACCTCCTTCCTGGAAGAAGAATCGATGACGTTGACAGGACGACGGACAGAGGAGGAGGGGATGTGATCATTGGGCCTCTTCATGGGCCTGAAAACTCTTTCTAGCCCGTTATAAGACTTAGGCCCATTAGTGGCTGGTAGATGGGAAAATAGTAAGGGCTGTTATAAAATAATTTGGGTGAACCAATCTCGTTTGTTTGTTGTTTGATTCATGACTGATTTGCATTATCAGTTTTGGAAAAACAAAACATTTTCAGCCCAAAAAAATCTTTAAATTGCCTTCTTGGCCTTTCACAAAAGCGCTGTTGTCTCTTCAAATTGGTTACATTCTGTTTCTTCAAACTTCAACTTGTAATAGTTTTTTACATCTTAAAAGTTTTGTCAAAACTTGCTCAAGAGTGCATCATCTTCAACTAATTTTTGAAACGGAAGGTAATGACTCGTTCAAAAAACTAATAGAATCTGTTTGTTACGAAAGAAAATTTGATGGAAAGAAAATGGTGGAGGGATTTTGGAATGAAAATTGATATATGAGGATGTTTGGTACGAGGAAAGTTTGGATAGAAAGAAAAATGAGATGAAAAAACTGTCAAGTGGGTTCTATTATATTTTTTCCTTTCAAAATTGGACGGATTATCAAAAAAAAATATTGTCAATTATATAAACGAAACAAAATTACAAAATTATCCATAAAAATCATACTGAAAAAATCTAGAAACCACTTTTTCTCCCCTACTTCACGAATCTTCAACACATTACACATTTTATTTCTTGACTGGTTCTCTTTCTTGCAAACCTTCACCAATCACTATCCTCACATCTGCATCCTAAATTTCCCATCTTTTTTGCAAAAAAGCTTACTTTTTACAATTTTTATTGTTAAAGATTGATAAAGGTATGCAGTCTAAATTTATTTAAATTATTGTTAATTTGTGGTTGAATCTCTCTCCTGTTGATTTTATGTTTTGTTGTCTTCTTGATTTAAGGAGAATGTTGAAAGTGAAGAATTGTATTGACTGTGTTAGGTAAAAAAGTAATTATATTGATTATAATTTTTCCATCCTTTAGGTTTTACTTTCAATACCAAATACATAGAGGTAAATTCATTTTATTTTCTCCTTATCATACCATACAACTAAAGAGAAAACCAATATGCTTTCTTTCCTTTTAGTTTTTCATCCTTTATAATTTTTCTTTCCCTCTCATTTTCTTTCTTTCCTATCAAAGAGAGGGTAAGGGTTGTAACAAGGGAGAAAAAAATTTGAAGAGATAATGAATAGGGTGTTTGACAAGTATGGTTAGAACTAAAACTTTTGAGCTAAAACCTATAACATAGGGTTTTACATTATAGTTCACTTTTTACGATCATGTAACAACCAAAACTTTTAGTAAAAACTTATTTTATGAAACACTACAAAAAAGAAAAACTCGTAAAACACAAAAATCACTTTGGTGTTTGACAAATAAGTTCAAACTTAAACATCATACAACTATAGCATGTGAAAACTTTATATTATATACTTTTATTTAAAATTATAGCATATAAAAATTTTATATAGTTCATAGTTCCAACTAACCTAACATACGGAAAAGAAAAAAATTATAACCTAATGTTATTTGCATGGTGTACCACCCTTCTTCCCTGTCTTTCCATCATGGTGTGACAAAAAAAAAATGCATGAAAAATGCAAAAAGAACATTGAACTTTGAAGAGCATTTTTGACCGCAAGTTGTGACTACGAGGCACCGCTTCTTGAATCGCTCATTGACCCTGTTTTGGTCTTCTGCTCTAAAGTAGAGAGGACTTCCACTTCGTCTTTCTCCCCTCAAAAAAAAAAAAAAAGGAAGAGAAAAAGATGGTAAGATTTTTCTCTTGTTTTTCTCTATCCTGTTCATATATCACTCACGACTAGGCCAGACCAGACCAGAAAATTAAAAAAGCTCTTTTTGGGAGTCCAACATTCGACCTGAAATTGGCCTCTCTATCTTCTCACTCA
>CAMOHE010044245.1:0-42898 GCA_946598075.1 Artocarpus hirsutus | reverse complement strand
CGTTATAAGACTTAGGCCCATTAGTGGCTGGTAGATGGGAAAATAGTACGGGCTGTTATAAAACAATTTGGGTGAACCAATCTCGTTTGTTTGTTGTATGATTCATGACTGATTTGCATTATCAGTTTTGGAAAAACAAAACATTTTCAGCCCAAAAAAATCTTTAAATTGTCTTTTCTTGGCCTTTCACAAAAGCGCTGTTATCTCTTCAAATTGGTCACATTCTGTTTCTTCAAACTTCAACTTGTAATAGTTTTTTACATCTTAAAAGTTTTGTCAAAATTTGCTCAAGAGTGCATCATCTTCAACTAATTTTTGGAACGGAAGGTAATGACTCGTTCAAAAAACTAATAGAATCTGTTTGTTACGAAAGAAAATTTGATGGAAAGAAAATGGTGGAGAGATTTTCGGATGAAAATTGATATATCAGAATGTTTGGTAGGAGAAAAGTTTGGATAGCAAGAACAATGAGATGGAAAAACTGTAAAGTGGGTTCTATTATATTTTCTCCTCTCAAAATTGGATGGATTATTAGAAAGAAAATATTGTCAATTATATAAACGAAACAAAATTACAAAATTATCCATAAAAATCATACTGAAAAAATCTGGAAACCACTTTTTCTCCCGTACTTCACGAATCTTCAATACATTTCACGTTTTATTTCTTGACTGGTTCTCTCTCTTGCAAACCTTCACCAATCACTATACCTCACATCTGTATCCTAAATTTCTCATCTTTTTTGCAAAAAAGCTTACTTTTTACAATTTTTATTGTTAAAGATTGATAAAGGTATGTAGTCTAAATTTATTTAAATTATTGTTAATTTGTGGTTGAATCTCTCTCCTATTGATTTTATGTTTTGTTGTCTTCTTGATTTAAGGAGAATGTTGAAAGTGAAGAATTGTATTGACTATGTTGGGTAAAAAAGTAATTATATTGATTATAATTTTTCCATCCTTTAGGTTTTACTTTCAATACCAAACACATAGAGATAAATTCATTTTATTTCCTCCTTATCATACTATACAACTAAAGAGAAAACTAATATGCTTTCTTTCTTTTTAGTTTTTCATCCCTTATAATTTTTCTTTTCCTCTCATATTCTTTCTTTCTTATCAAAGAGAGGGTAAGGGTTGTAACAAGGGAGAAAAAAATTTGAAGAGATAATGAATAGGGTGTTTGACAAGTATGGTTAGAACTAAAACTTTTGAGCTAAAACCTATAACATAGAGCTTTACATTATAGCTCATTTTTTACAATCATGTAACAACCAAAACTTTTAGTAAAAACTTATTTTATGAAACACCACAAAAAAGAAAAACTCGTAAGACACAAAAATCACTTTGGTGTTTGACAAATAAGTTCAAACTCAAACATCATACAACTATAGCATGTGAAAACTTTATATTATATACTTTTATTTAAAATTATAGCATATAAAATTTTTATATAGTTCACAGTTCCAACTAATCTAACATACGGAAAAGAAAAAAATTATAACCTAATGTTATTTGCACGGTGTACCACCCTTCTTCTCTGTCTTTCCATCATGGTGTGACAAAAAAAAAAATGCATGAAAAATGCAAAAAGAACATTGAACTTTGAAGAGCATTTTTGACCGCAAGGTGTGACTATGAGGCACCGCTTCTTCAATCGCTCATTGACCCTGTTTTGGTATTCTGCTCTAAAGTAGAGAGGACTTCCACTTCGTCTTTCTCCCCTCAAAAAAAAAAAAAAAAGGAAGAAGATTTTCTCTTGTTTTTCTCTATCCTGTTCATATATCACTCACGACTAGGCCAGACCAGACCAGAAAATTAAAAAAGCTCATTTTGGGAGTCCAACATTCGACCTGAAATTGGCCTCTCTATCTTCTCACTCAGTGTTGTTGATTAATAGCAATTTCTTTGCCAGAAAAAAATCTGTTCTTCTTGTATTTTTCTTTTCCAATTTTCTTTCCCCCTTATTCCTCTGTCTCTTTCCGATTGAAAATCTTTAAATCCCACCGTTTCACACGTGTTTCCCTCACCTCAATCCTTCTGCTCTATCTCGCTCTGCTTGTGGTTTCTCTAAATTTATTTTTCCGGAAAAAAATTTTTGGTGGGTCAATTCGAATTCCTGCTAAATCTTTCTCCTATCCTTTCTGGGCAAAATTCCTTAGATCTCCACTTCAGCACCGAACTGGGTCTTGCTGATTTCGATCGAATCCCTGTTTTTCTGCAATGTCACACCAGCAACAAGGTTATGCAATTGAGCTCTACTTCGATCCCGCCCTAGAAAACCAGGTCCTGAAATCCTGGAACGTCCTCGCCCGCCGACAAATCAGCACCCAGCTTATCGAAATCGAATCTCGCCCTCACATAACCCTCTTCTCCACCTCTTCCCTAATCGACCCAGGAAAGCTCGAGAACCTTCTTAGAACCTTCGCCTCCAAGCAGGAATCTTTTCTGCCCCTTTCCTTCTCCTCAATCGGCAGCCTCCCCAGCGACAACAATGTCCTCTTCCTCTCCCCGACTCCCTCCATGTCGTTGCTCCAATTCCACTCCCAATTGTGCGACGCCTTGAAGAAGGAAGGCCTCGAGATAGGAGACGAGTTTCGCCCCGATTCGTGGGTCCCTTATTGCGCCGTCGCTCAGGAAGTGCCCAAGTCTCGCATGGCCGAGGCTTTTTGTGTCTTGCGAGAGTTGAAGTTGCCGGTTACTGGGTACGCGATGGATATTGGGTTGGTCGAGTTTTCGCCTGTCCGAGAACTGTTCTCTTTTGTTCTCGGTAATACTGTAGAAGCTTGAGCTTGTTAATGTTATTATTATGTTGGGCTAATAATTTAAATCTTTAGAAATTTGTTGTTATGTCCTTCCGTCCTTTTCGTTGTTTTCCTCTGTAATTACTTTTTTTTTCCATGGTGCTATATTTAGCTTTAGTGAATTATTTCCGTATCTGATTTCTAGAAAACATGATTCTTTTTTTCTCTTCTGTGTGACTGTTTTCTTCTTATCTTAGATTGCTGATTTTCACCACCCTTTTGTGAGTTCTTTTTTCTTATGGCAAGTTGCTCAAGAGTGTTCATTTTTGGCCTAGTAGTAACAGAAACGTGATTCTTTTTTCCCCTTGAGTAAGTGTTTTCTTCTTATCTTAGATGTTTTCTTCTTATCTTAGATTGTTAGATTGCTAATTTTCACCCTTTGTGAATACTTTTTTCTTATGGCGAGTTGCTCAAGAGTGTTCATTTTTAGCCTAGTAGTAACAGAAAACGTGATTATTTTCTCCCCTCTGAGTGAGTGTTTTCTTCACGTCTTAGATTGTTAGATTGCTAATTTTCACCCTTTGTGAATACTTTTTAGCTATGGCAAGTTGCTCAAGGGTGTTCATTTCATCAGTTTTCATATTTGAAAGTCCTAAATTGCCTTCAAGTGGTAGGAGCAATAGCTGGTTTAGGCTGTCATCACATCTTTCTGAGGCTTTGAAACAATCCCGTAAGCTTTACTGAGATCAAGTTGCGTCTTTTCTAACTTGTAGTTTAGCGTGGCATGGAGCCGTGGACACAATCTTGTGACTCCTGACTAGTTGTTGTCACAACAAATTATTTGTGCCAATAGGACATTTTATGCCTCCTTGTAAATAAGACTAGTATGCCCCACTTAGCGATTTAGAGTGCCCGATTGTCCATGATGAATTGTTATTGATTGCAATGTCTTGTGTTGAATATTTGCCTGTTTATAATTCGAGGGCGGGTTGCACCTTTTTGTGACCTTGATGGTTGCACATTCTATTATTTTGATAGAAAACCATTAGTGATAAACTTATAGGAACTAAGATTTTTTGTAGTAGTTTAGGCTACGATAGCAGTGCATGTGAGTGATACATTTGGTCAAAGTAACATCAGAATGTGAAATTGTGCAAAAATGATAGAACTTGATACAAATCTCACGACTCATTGCTTTCAAGATCGTTTCTAAGTTATGGAGGTTCAGTTTTTTTTTTTTTTTTTTTCCCTTTTTGTTTAACTTTACTCTCTCGAAATTTCCTTGGGAATTCCTTTTGGCATCTTCTTCTGGGTAAACAAACATTCTGTTTACATTTTGTTGCTTGTTTCTTGGGTACTGGAGAGGTTCTCAAGCCTCCAATCTGTCGTTTAATATATTTTAAAGTGGAAGACTGAACAGAATTCACAGCATTCTCCTCTACATGTAAATCCTTGGATTTCACATTTTAGAAAGGAGAGAGAGAGAGAAAGCAATGCCATGGAAATTTTGTAATTTTGTAATTTATCAAGTAAAATGATGAAATCAAGCGTATTATTGCTCAAATTTCGTATTTGAGAGAGGCAAAAGTTTTTCAACGCCATGCTAAATTAAGCACAAATTCTGTATTGGTCAATATGTAGGCAGAAACACCATTACTCACTCAGCATTATCCTAGGCTTATGCCTAACAGTAATACATTTAAGATGATCTAAAGAGACGTGCAAGTTATGCCGAAGACAATCTTCTTCTAGACCGGTTATTTCGGTTACAAACTCCTTATGTCTGTTGCTTGGCAACAGAGAAGTGGATCAAAAAATAGCAAAGTTGTCAATTTAGCTTAAATGAGTTTTTGCCATTTCGTCAAAGATCCCGGTGACAAGGGTTCTCAAAGCTTTAACTCAATGCGGAAAAATTGTCTTTGTTTTTCATTATTCAAAGTGAAGTGCTAAGAGGACAACTCAACTTGCATAATCTGGCAAATTTTCATGCTTGTAAGCATACAACACTTAGATGCAAATTTTTCCACCAAAACCAATATCCATATTAGACTTTCTCACATTCCCTTGAGCAATAAATCAGATAGAAAACTCTTTTCACAATGCAAATATATCATTTTATTAAAATAATTATATCATACCCATATAAGAAAACGGGGCATTATTACTCTACGTATCACATGTATGTTGTATTATTTTAACAAAAAATAGGCCTACTCTTTATATCAAGAACCTAAACCTGACTCCTTTCTCATCACAGCCATCAAAAAATCGTTCCAATAATCAACAGGACCGGGCATGCACCAATGAACACAGTCATTGTAGCCTTTCATCCATTTGTTGTCCCAGTAAGGTCCAGGGTGGCCATCAGGCCTCATAAGCATAGCCCTAGTAATATCCAAAACTCCAAACTTCTTTTCTTGCTTCTTTTTAACTCTTTCAATCTCTTTTACCTGAATGTTCCTCATTTCCCAGTCAAATTTCTCCAAGCTGGTCTCTGCCTCATTGAGAGGACTTGTTCTGTTGCAATAACCTCCTGTGTTCCAAGCCCCATTCTCGAAATGCGCTGGTGCAAATGTCCTCACCAGAGTCACCAGACTGGGGCTGCAGTTCTTGCAACTATTTATGTGGTTTAAAGCAGCTCGAAATGCCATCTGAACTGTGAAGCTGATGTCATGTTGGGTGACGTTTGGTTCATGGCAGTAGACACAGCCAGTCAAATTATCGCCCTCATGCAGATACATTACTCGAAAGAACCAATGACCACTGGAGATTACGGCGTAGTCTAGCTGCGGGAGGTACTCAGACCAACTATTTTCCACCTTGTCAAGATGGAGATCAAAAGCGCTTGATCCTGTTCCATTGATCATTCTTTCTGTTCCGACTATGAGAAACTTGGTCCACAAGATCATAAGGGTGAAGTCATGACGAGGAAAGTGCCATTTCCTGAACCGATCTTCCGAGTCCTTGTAAATGTCCTGAGGAGTTTCCTCCTGCAACATCAATAACTCAGCAGGGTTCAAGAAAACTGCCAATTCTGCAATTTTGCAGCTAATAATAAACAATTTGAAACCTAAATTATGATAATGCTCTTGCTTCTGCATTTGTCAATGAAGATTTAAAATTTAAAATTACCATTTCGTGGCAGATAATCCTTCTCAATAATAAACAACTTTACTAGATTACAAACAACTCAAATCAATGTTGTCTTTATAAATGTTTTCTTCTTAATAATAAAGGAAAAAATTTAAATCTAACTTGTCTCGAACTTCTAAAGCAACATTTCACTTATGTTTGTTCTGTATCTTTTTATTTTCTCTTTGCTACTACAGAAAGTGATCAATGGTATTCTCATGCCCTCACCCACCAACACTTTCGAAATCTCCTGAGACCATAGGTGGAATGGAAAGAGGACCAGTCCATACTTTCGTCAACAATCCATGAAAGTCCATTGAAGTCGAACACACAACTTCATTATTTCTGAGGACTAAAGTGTGGACACAAAATGGGAGAGACAACCGTGAAGCAATCATCCGTCACTGTTATGCCACCACCCACCACTGGTGGTTGGTGGCTCCATATTTTTGGACATGGTGTATAAATTTGGTTATATGAACGTTGCTAGATTTATTTTCTCTTTACTTCTCCAACTTCAGCCCCGTTTCCATTTGGACAAATGTTACAACTGTTTACTGATCCATACTTGTAACCAAAATTCAGCCAACTATATGTCTAAGGCATCATTTTTTTTTTTTTTACTAGATATTACAGCTACCAATAATTATATAGTATTTAAGACACCTTTCCAACCGTCCAAGTTTCTTAGACACGTGGCTAACTCATGAGGCATCTTTCTTGGCATTTGTTTTGGGACCATATTCTCCGTTTTTCCTCTTTCTTAATTATCTCCGATTTATGCATTTTGAACCCTCAAAGAAAATTTCACAATATATTTTTTTACGATATTGAATCAGTTTTTTTAAATAACTAGTAAGGTACAAGAAAAGAAATAAAACCATCAAACCGCCCATAAAGTTGGTAGCTTGATTTTCTGAGTTCAGAAAGGAGGAAACATGACATTATTGTTTTTTGGACCACCACAAGAGAATTTCTTAAATATGTTTCTCAGTAAATTAACTTCAGTTGTCTATTGTTTATGAAATTGGATCAGTCCTTAGTAACTAGCAAAGTACACCAAATAATATATCCGTTAAACTGCCCACGAAACACCAAGATTGGATCCTTGTTCGAACCAAAAACATTATAGCAATTCAAATTCTACGAGAGAAAACCCAATAAAAAAACTAATACCAGTTCGAACTGAGAAACCAAACAATACTATAGTGAAAATTTCAAAAAAGATTCTGGCCTGAACTGATGAACCAAACATCATTGTAGTGAAAATTTCAAAAAAGATTGTGAATACTAACCGGTGACAAGAGGCAGAGCAAGGACTCCATGTGGTTCCTAGCAACAGAATCGCCAATAAATGCCATTGTCTTCCCTCTGACCATCTCTAGAAAGGTCTTGGCGTCAAACCTAGGCAGCTCACACTTATCTGGTTTCCATCTCCAATTAAGAAAACCCTTGTCCTCCCTTCCATATTTGAAACAATTCTTTGAATCAGGAATTGTAGTACAGCTTGAGTTTGTATATAGAGATCCTCCAAACTGATCTTCAACCCAATGGCCAGTAAACAAGTCACACTTCTCCTCCTCTACAATGCCAAACAGAAACAAAACTTTTAAAAACCCCCCCAAAACCAAAACAAACAATAGGAACAACCAAAAAAGTTCCAAGAAAAAAAAATACGAAAAACAAAAAAAAAAACAAAACAAAACAAAACAAGTGGCCTTTTTTTAATTTATTTCAAAATTTACCCTTTTGAATTTTCGGCAGGGTGTTGTTGTGATCAAGGTCCTGGACTGCATGGAGGTCTTGTTGGCTTTGCACCACAGAATTGAGGCCTGTTCTGGGCACCAACTTAAAGGGGTTTGGAGGATACACAATGCAAAAACTGAGAATTAAGACTGTGCCTAACGAACAGAACAACAAAGGAACAAGTTTTCTCGTGTTGTTACATCTTTCTCTTTTATCATGCTTGCGAGATTTTCTCTCTGTGAGAAAAGTACTTGAAGAAGACTTCATGACGTCTAAGTGAACAGTATGTCTGTCAGATAGAAAGAGAGTGAAAGAGAGATGGGTTTTATTTTTTTAGGTTTTCTTTTTTCTTCTGTAATTTGAGAGTTGTCCGATGAAAAGGAAGTTATGAGAGGTGAGCCATGGATTCCATCTTTAAGCAAATCGTGGCACCGTCTTGTGAGATAGCCTTTGTTGTCTTTTACCCTTTTTGGTTTTTTTGCCATTTTTGATTTCTCATTTGTTTAATTTATTTAGGGAGAGAGAGGGTCAGGAGGAGGTAAAATAAAAAAATAAAAAAAAAAGGTTAGCCTTGTGAGAGAAGGAACCCCAACCGTGGAATTAAGACACGTGTACCTTTGATGTGGGCCATATTTGTTCTGTAATTAACCTTATTTCTCGGCGCAATCTTTTGATATTTTTAGGTGTGGACCTTAGTTGCCTCACATTTTCACGTCCCCAGGTTCCCACTAAGCCATGAGCATGGAAATTCCATACCACAACCTTATAATTATAATATAGCAAAGCACACTTTCATTTTGAGAGAGAGATCAATCCAACGGCTGATATAACATCTGACCATATGAACATTAAGTGACAAAAAGTCAAATGATACATGGCAACACCTTTTGAGTAGTCAATAGTATAAAAAAACCAATGAACAACTTTCCACGTGGGCACCAGTACAAAATATTTAGCACCTTCCAATAGACAACATAGTTTAAAAAAAAAAAAAAAAAAAAGTTGGCATATGAGAACCAGTCGTACTAGTACAACTATGGAATATTTTAGCACCCGGGAAAAGTGAGGCAATCTAACACACAAAGCAAAGCATAGAAAAAAAAAATAAAAATAAAAATTCAGAAGTCTATTTTTGAATTCCATTCCACACAAGGGCTCTTGTAATAATATGCGTATCTCACGACGTATAGATATTGTTTTTTTTTTTTTAATAGAAAAATGCCGTGAAGTTTTATGGAACATGAGCATAAAAGAGGTCCTCGGGAATGGGAGAAATTTTTTTTTTTTTTTTTTTTTGTGACAGGCTTCAGGTACAAGACTTCAAGTATCAAGAGATGTGTGGAGATCAGAGAAACAGAGCTTAAGCAAATTACTACGCACACACGCATGTTTGCAACATTTTTATACGAACTACTACGTTACATAAATATTCCCACTTAAATTTCAACTAACTAAAGGAACTCCACTAAAGATATATTTTCCCCATCATCCACCTCTATGACTGTGCTTAAATACCAAAAAAAATACCGCCAGAACCGGACCGAACCATTTTTATTTTTTATATATGTATATGATCAAATAAATATTATTTATGCTTTACTTTGAATGGTAGGTTTTAGGTTATGTTTGATTTTGTTACTTGCTAATTTTTTTAGAATGTCATATTTACGATTTAGATATTTAGATTATAGGTATGAAATCTAATATAATAAAAAACCAAAAAAATCTCTAAAAAGTCTCAAACCGCACTTCAGCGAAATGAGACTGTTCCCCAATAGGCAAAACAGTTTGGTCCAACTGTCAAAACAATCTAATCTCAAAAACCTAGGGTCCATTGGATCTGAATTGTGTTAATTTAAATTATTTTATTTTAAATTATGTTATTTAAATTGCTATCCGAATTAACATTTAGATGTACATTATCTTAATGTTCATGATGCTAAAAAATACGCAATATAGATCTTAATTTATTCCTCTTTTTATTAAAAACACAATATAAGAAGAATCATCTCAAGAATATCAAACGAAAAAATTATGATTTTTTTTCAATTATAAGAGAAAAAATTTTAATTTTAACTGCAACAAATATATTTAAGTCCAAAGAGTTTAATGGGACTAAAACCCTAAACACTTAAATTCGAAAGATTCATTTAATTTAAATTTTACAAAAACAAATGTATATTCAAAAAATTTTAAAGATTTAAATCTAAAAGATTGGTGGAATATACGAAACAGAGGGCTTCAAACCGTGGAGACTTCGAAATATAAATAGAGCCAAGTCACATCAAACCCTTTTTTATATCTTGTTGTTTTAGGTATCCTAAAACAAGCTCATGCCTCATGTACTGGTTGAGTAACACAAGTAGTATTGTAATTAACGTCGAAAAAGTCTAGAGCTTTAAATATTTCATTTGAATTTCATCAAATTAAAGGTAAATGAATTCAAGCTGTCCATTTCACGTTAGCACATGAACCCAGCTAATAGGGTCCAATATTCATGTTGAAAAGTGTATTCCCTTTTTGAAGAGCACTGATACATATAAGATCGAAAATCTTCATCCAACTGCAGGACCAAAACTAAACCCAAAGACACGCAGAAAGGTTGGCGGGTGAGCGTCCACACAACCACACTCTCATCTGCCTCTTTATTCATTGAGATCAACAGGAACGTACAATGTAGACCACCACGTCAAAGACTTTTTTCACAGACATAAAAGGAGTCGAATTGCCCGAAACGCAACGGCCTGTCCAAAATTTTCCTCTAAGTTGCGAGAAAGGTTCCGATTCTGGTTATAACTTATAATACAAAAGGAACATACAAATACACGGCAGCCTGTGCAATATATCAATAACCAGAATGATTAAAAGTAACAAAATTCAGCAGTCACGACTAAAGTAAATAACTATATTTGGTAACTGGAAGGAGGAAGGAAAAAAAATGACAGACAATACATGCCGGCCTCAGCCCGGACGGTTCGTACATCCAAACCTCACCTATAAAATGACCCAGGTAAGGATCGGGGATGTCATGTACCTGAATGAGCATTGTCCTTACATAGGGCACCCAATTCCTTAATTTCTAGGCAGCACAGCAATATTTTTTTTTTTTTTTTTTTTTTTTTTGAGTTAGATATCTACACGGGGAGAAACTTATCTGCAGAGGCCAATCTGTCAGAAAAGATTCGATTAATATGATTGATTCCAAGGCCCCAACAATTTTCCAAAGTTAAGAGGTGGTATCGGCAGTGTTGAGGAAAATGAGCGCTCAGGCCTCGCCTCCAAAATCTGATCGGTAAATTAAACACCTCCGAGTGCTTCTGACAGCCATCTCGAAGAGCTACAGAAAGGTTGGCAATGAAGGTGTTAAAAACAAAAACAAAATGGTATTCTGTTTTCCTTTAAGTCACACATTAAGGAAAAACACTTGATTAGATGGTAGGTAAACTTATATGAAGTTGCAAGTACAGCCTACAACATGCACAAGAGCATATTCATTACGACCATGAAAATGAAGCCACAGTACTACTTTTATCTAAGAAAGCACTCAGATGTACCACTAATGATTTTGCATCCTAACTAGACCATCTTCAGGTTTTCTGGCATAAAGACGAAAACTTTCCACATTTACACAGGTGTCTGGAAAAAAGTCCTAACAATTACACGAGATTAGCTTGTGATCAACATAGCAATGGCTAAAGCAAAGACGCAATTCAAAGCTTAAACAAGTCAGTCATCATACATACAGGCTAAAGGAAGTAAATTCTCACCAGGCCTCAAGACGTTACGAGGTTCTAATCATTGAACCACAATCCTACTGCCATGAAGGTTGCTTGTAGCTCATTCTATCCACCGCATCAAGTCCACCATCAGGTTCCTTTCTCTTCAATACACCTCCAACCTGAAACATCTTTAAATGCTCCTCTACAAGGGCTTGTGAACTGGGAACAGAAAGCTGCCTCAATCCTGAAGGCAACCTCTCGTCTCTCCGCTCAGAATCTATCCCCCCCGGACCCGCATTAAGATCCAAACCCTGACTTCCCCATTTCCTACCATCAGGACCAATGTTAGTAGCACCCCCCGGAAGGTTCATTACATAGGGACGAGGATAAGTAGATGACACCATACCCACAGACCCTACTATAGATGAGGGAATTGTAGGGAAACAAAGTGCCCCACCAGAGGAAGAGTCCATATATGCTGGTGAGCCAGAAAAGGAGTTTGATGACAGGGGAAAACTGGTTTCAAAAGGGAACCCTGGATATGGAATTTGGGTAGCAGGAGAAAATGCCACTGCAGGGGAGGATGAAAGCACTGGGCCCCTGTAAATCTCGTGACCAAATGAGGTGCTAGTGGTAGGAGGACACATGACCCTCTGCGAAGCAGCTGGAGCAACATAGCTCTGTTCTCCCCTAGGTGGAAAAATTGGTGGGACTCTGATTGCCGAATATGTGCTGCCAGGAGGGAACCATGACGAGAAGTTCCCAAATTCTGGATTGTTCATTCTTATGCCAGGAGCAGGTCCTGCTGGTGGCAATGGCATGTTGCTTTTGATAGGCTGGACGCAAGGTGCTGCTTCGGTACTAGCTTCATCAAGGCCTGGCCCATTGTTTAAATCAAAGTCTCTGGAGACATTACCCCCATCATTAGACAATCCACTAGATAATGATGATCTAGTTGGCAAAGGAGTAATTTCCATCCTCGTATTGTTGCTAGCAGAGAAAGGCCCAACGTCTGGATTGTCATCAACTCTATTCAAATCAAGATCAAGTCCTCCAGCACCAGCACCACGATTGCGGGGCATGGACTCATCCTCGAAAGCTCTTTCATCTGCAACATTCAGGTCAAAGTCCAACGGAGCACGAGCATTTTTGCTAGCAGTGGAATCACCTATATCACTGTTCTTTCTGGGTTCTGCCGGCCTGAATGCACTGGTAGCTGCCGAACCTTTCCATCCAAGTTCACCTTTACTGCGCAATGGGTTTTCTGGGGGATAAAATGCTCCTTTAGCAGGGGCAGCCACAGTAATTGAAGCAGGGAAGCCCCCAGAAATGGATGAATTTTGAAAAGGTAATGGGCACGGCAAATGAATAGCAGATGAACTTCCAGGATCTTCTTTTTTTACAAGGTCCCCATGACTTCCATCATCAGGAGGAAAACCTTCATTCAGATCAAAGTCCAATTTCACAGTAGAATCCTGCACAGAAGCATTTGTACCGCAAACATGCTGTTCCTCTGTCTCGCCTGACTCCAAACCATCTATCTTGTGCCTGCTAGATTTGTCAGCGTGATCATCTTCCTGAGCAGGAAGTGTGGGAGTGGGTGACTCGATGTGGCAAGCTGGAGCAACCGAAGGAGCAAGAGAGTCTTTTGTCTCCAAGTTCTCCCGCCCACATTCATTGTCATGATCAGAAGCAGAACACAAATTCCCTGTTTGTCTATCTGCCTGCTCAGCTAGAATTCCAGCCTTTACATCGTCAGCCTTTTCAACCTTGCACTTCACATCCAAAGTATTTCCAGAACCAGAGCAAACCATAGGATCCTGGCTTTTCCCCTCCTTGGACTCTGAGTGACTTACTTCTATAAGAGGTGGCTTCTGATCGGCTATATCATTAGTTGACTCCTTGTCAGCATTCTGGTCGTCACAACCCATTTCTGAAGACGAGCACATTGATTTTTCATTATCCTTTTCAACTTTTGCACTCCCAGAGGCTGCCTTTGATACCACTGGTGCACTGTTCTCCACATTACGCTCATCTGCATAATCTGCTTTCTTATCTTCATCAGACGAAGGAGTTGGTGTTTTCAATTTAGAATCAGACATACTAATACTTTTTGTCCTGTGAATAAGTTTTCTTTGCTCGTGAAACTGGTGAGCTTCCTCAGCATCTGAATAACCTTCTTTTCTAGCAGGTGTGGTTATGGAAACATCGCCTTGCTCACCAGGTTTAACATCAGATAAGACTGAAGTCTCTACGTGCTGTTGTGAACTTGAAGAACCATCCAAAGATGCTCTACACTCCCCTGCTCTTTCCCCAAGAGCAGCTAAAGTGCCTTTACTGTCTCCAGAATCATTAGTTGGTACACCACTGACAGGGTTTCTCGATTCATTTTTGACATGTAAAGAATCACTAGCATTATCGTGCTCAAGAGTCCCAACAATAGGTCGACAATGGTGTTGAGCACCATCTTCGGTTAGTTGTTTCGGCTTTCCATCATTGCCCGTGGTTGATCCCTCAGGTGTAGATGGATTTCTTGCAGGAGAACCTGATGGTGACACATTTTCTGATTTACACATTTCTCCAGCAGCCACACTAGCAAGCAGATTCATCCCAACGTCATCCCCTGGTGAACCAGAAGCACTAGCTTCAGAAATCTTAGCACAGCTTTCAATTAAAGCATTTATCGAGCTTAAAGACGCATCATACGATTTCCCCGATCTCGGCATTATTTTAGAGAATGAACCCACCACTTTAGACACTTCTGTTGGTTTTTCACCATCTTCACCAGCCCTTTGTTGTTCTCCACAAGCAGGGAGCACATTACCTTCTTCAAACCTGCCATCGTTGCTCCGACATAAATCTGAGTGTGCATCTGATGAAACATTTGTATGGACAGTATCACTTCTGCCTTTCGTTCTTCTATGTAGTATCACTTCTGCCTTTCGTTCTTCTATCATGGTTATCATGCTTTTCTGCAGGAGGATCTTCAAAAGAACTTCCAGACACACCTCTTGCAGGGCTCCGGCCAGTGTTTGGCAACCTTACAATTAGTCGACTATTGCCATGGTCATCAGCAAGTTTCTCATGGGATACACCAGTACTTGATGGTTTTTCAGAATTCAAACTTCTACCTGGTGTACTAACTTTTCCTGATCCACTTTCCTTCTGAGCTACTGATATAGAAGACACCTGAACACCATTGCTTGACTTCCGGTGACGTGAAGCACTGCTAGAGACTTTATTCGCACTCACTGAACCAGCAGTTGAGCTCCTTGCATCTTCCCTACCCGAAGAACCCACAGTTTTTGCATGATCACTCGACTGGCTGTTGTTCTGGGACTGACTAGAACTGCTACTCTTTTCCTCCTTAATTGGTGTCAAAGGTAGATCTGAGGAACCGGCACCAACTAACATTCTGTAGTTTTGGTCCTTCGAGATATTACCCACTGATGCATTCATTGGTTTAGTTGATCCAGGAGATGCAGATGACTTGGATACAGCATCCCCAGTACATGGCTTAGCTTGATGAGCTTTAGAGACAGAATGTTGTACAGTGGAGTTCTTTGAGCCAACCTCAGAAGAATTTCCCATTTTTCGGCTCCCAACATGAGAAACTTCAGAAGGTGCAGGCTTATTAGGCCATGGAACACCACGACCTGTTCCAGATTTTGCATCGTTCATATTCATCTCAGCTTCAACACGTCTCTTCCATGTGTCCACCAAAGTCCTAGCTTTCTTCTGAATTTCAGAATTTTTGTGACTACGCAAGTGGTTGACAGATTTGCCAACATTACAACTCTGAAGGGCACCAAGATTTATGGGCAACCTATCGAGTGCGCGAAGTAATGCTAAAAGAAATTCCTCAACAGATTTATCACTTTCTTTGGGGCTACTGCCATCACCAATCTTCCCTTTATGGACCTCCTGCAGCCATTCATCCAGTACAGGTAAACCTTTTAGCTGAACAAATTGTGTAAGACAATCGTAGCTATCAGTGACAGCTATCACATCAACAAGCATTATTCTGCCAGCCAAATCTATCTTCTTATCAGCACTATCTGGTTGCATGAGCTGGACTAACTTCTCAACCCCAGCAAAGTCCATAAGAGCTCCTTTGTCAGTTATTTTGGCAATTTCAGACTTTAACATATTTTCAGGCCGGAATTGACCTGAATCGCCATCCTCCGTCTTAGATAAACGCTCACGTTTAGCAGAATCAGAGCCCTGGTCACCCCGTTCCCTCTTCTTTCCCTTAGCCTGTGAAGAAAAGGAGGATGTGCTATTTTGTACACTATCAGAACCAGATTTCAATTGCGGTGTTGACAACGGACCATTCAAGGGTTTTGGAGAACGGCCTCCTGACTGCACTGCCCCATGCATTTCTAGTCTTGTCTTGTCTAATAGCTGATCTACTTCTTCCTGCCGTTCCTGCAAAGAGGAAATATCATGACTATTAAGTCGAATAAATTAATTACAATCCGCATGCAATAGAATAGACAAAAAAAATAACAATACTCACATTAATATAATCTTTGTCAGTTAACCACCATAAACACTTGTTCTCAATGTCATACACCCGTCTGCATACAAATGAGGATATCCCTGGAGGAAGTTCAACACCTTTACGAAGAAATGCGACTTTACAGGGATGGAGTAATGATGCAGCAGGAATCTCATCCTTGTGGAAGGAATAAAAGACCTCGTTAGGGGCAGCTTCTAGCAAGATCCCTTTTGCAAGTCTTATATCAGCAGGTCGATAGAGCCAACTTACACCTAAACTGAGAGTGTTCTCCTTGTCTAATGTCAGCCTACGAATTATTCCAATGAAAGGTGGAGACTCCTGAGGTGGCTTGAAAAGTGCACAATCACCAACTCGAATTGTGCGTCCATCCTGTAAAAAGAAAAGGCTCTCAGTTGAAACATGGTGAATTAATGTTTATCCTTCAAAAAATGCAATAAGGCAAAATCAGATTCCAAAATTGCAGAACTGGTGCCCTGATGAACTTCATGTTGTGAACGCAACAATAAAATCTAAAACATGGTATGTCTCTAGAGCACACAGAATAACGGGAAAAAAATAAAAATAACCATCCAAGCCATAAACATACAAGTGGAAATTAAAAGAATACACATAGTGAAGGGAGATCAACTTTCCAACATAGCCAAGAATTCTATACCGTTTTCGTAGAGGTGATCATATATGAAGGATGAATAATTAAGAGACATGTCCCTTCAAAGTATCCACAGGGACAAACATAAAAAAACAGATTGATGAAAAAAAAGCTGAAAAAATTTTATTTATTATACTTTTAACTTGCTCAAATGCTCCTCAACGAAACCAAATTAACAGCATTACAGCAGCAAAACCCCCCCAGAAAGCAACTAGTAATCCGTGAATACCAAGAGGAGAAAAATCCGAGCAAATAGCTGAAACAACTGTCCACTTTCATTACCCAGGTATACTGGAAAAGTTAAAGACACTTCATTTTTTGTCAAAATCATCTCAATTAAAAACGTTTTCACGTTAAGCCAACAGAATCCACTAAAATGATTTCAAAAATCGGAAAAGCCATGTCCACTCCTTAGAACCAACAAATTTCCATACACATTTATCCTCAAAAGTAAGAAATTATGAACTTCTGAAGGCCTGGGACGTCCTACAAAAGTAGAAACGCAATCGTGACGTAAATTTAACCACCTAAATCCAAAACAAGACAGGAAGAGATTTAAGAAATGAGTTGTAAAACAACTTCAACCATCCAAAAAGGAATCAAACATAGCAAAATCTACAATTTGAACCATCAAAAGTTAGAAAAACAAAAAGAACCCCCAAAAATGAGAAACCCAAACACGAATTTAAAATCTATCGACTAATATTAATTAACAACACAAAACACAGGTACTCTACGGAGAAATATAGACAACCCAAAAACCAAATGAAAAAACCCAATCGAAAGGATAAATTCAAAGCAAACATCACAAACAAATCAAAATCTCAAAAAGGGAAAACGATTAAAGGGCGACGAAGAAATTGACCACCGAACCAGAACAACAAAAACCAGAACTTCGGAAAACCCAACAAAAAGGGGGGTTGAATTACTTTGCAGAAGAAATCGAGAGTGCTTGAATCGTTCACAGCTACAGTCGTCGCGCTCGAATTAGGGACAGGCCACATGTGCCGACTCCGTTTCCACTTCTCACCTCCCGACCCATGCATAGCCCTCCATCTTCCTTGATTTCTGAATCGATCGCAACCACGTCCTTGAAAAGAAACATCAAGTCGAAGTCAGAATTCAACAGAGAAACCCTAGATTCACGAAATTCGAGCCGAGTAAAACCCCAGATCAGGTTCCAGATCTTCGATTAATTGAGGGAAAACGCGGACCCATTATCAGAATTCGGTAGGGGGAGTATGTCTAGGGCTTGGCTGAAAAAAAAATTAAAAAAGATTTGGGAAAAACGGATTTATCGTCGAACCGTGAGATATAAATTAGGGAAAACTGGGATCAAACCGAAAGCGGATTGGATTTAGCTAAATCCAGAGAATTCGAGCGACGAACTCGCGATGAGAGAGAGAGAGAGAGAGAGAGTTTCGCAACGCGAAACGGCGCAATGGAAGAGCAACTGCGAGAATCTAGAGAGAGAGAGAGGGAGAAATGGTTTTGGGGCAAAAAAATTGCCACTTTTGTCAAGGTAATGGGTTGATGTGGACAAGGTCAACGACGTCGTTTCATATCTGCCACTTCTAGCTAAAAGTGCCAGGCGTCGTTGTTTAATTATGGGAAGGGACTTCTCAACGAAAGAGGGCTTTTTAGCAGTTCTATCCCCTGAATTTTTATGGTTTAGAACTTTCGTCCTTGTGCTTCTTTTCTTGATAAGTTAGTCCCTGTATCTTTGAAAGAGTAGGAATGTCATTTCCTTTAAAAAAAAAAAGTTAAAAAAAGAGTAGCAGTAAGCTTTAATAATTAATGGAATTAAATTTTTAAGAATTGTATGACTAATTAGGGACTATATCAACAAAAGTAAGAATTGTACAACTAATTTAGGGACTATATTAACAAAAGTAATTAATTTTAATAATTGATGGAAAATTCAGGGCACATGTAATGAAAAAATTATAGTTATTTTTATTTAACGTTAGTTACAATTGAAGTTGAATGTTATTTTGTGAATTCAAAGACTAAATTGTTAAAGATAAATAAAAATAAAAGTGCCTAAAACCCAAAGCTAATAAAAGTGCCTAATCCCCAATGCTTCAAGGGATACAAGTGCTACAAAGACATTATCACTATTCCGGCTTGATTTGCGAACTTTTCTTTTAGTAGACATCCCTTGATAATTAAAATTAATTATTATTATCTTATAAAATTTAATAACTTTGTGAAATGAAAAAGAAAATAACAACGAACTATCCTTTCAAAAAACATAAAAAATAAAAACAAACTCTTGTGAAAATATATATAGAGAGTACGGCTATAATCTACTAAGCCATTAGTGATTATTTATCTTATTTTGCCAAAGTCTATTATTGTTAACATTCAATTGTGTATCTCTTCCCACCTTTCATTTAAAACAATAAAAAAATTAATTCATATTAAGCATCCACCCTACATTCTTTTTCCTATTTTTTCAGATTGTTGAAGCATTACAGGCTTAAATACTCGAATCTAGTAGTATTTATTTTTAGAGATTATCTTGTTACAAGTTTTTCTTTTATTCTTTTAATCCTAACATCACCTGAAACTTGATAAATCCTTTTTAATTTTATATGATTATTCACATCTATGTTCCTCAACTTTAAAGTGATTTCCACTTTACCTTATGAACTTTAAAAACTTTCATTTTTCATCCTTAAATTTTGAATTAGCTCCACTTAATCTCTTTTGTTACGTTTTTTTTTTTTTAAACAGCCAAAATAAATGGGAATTAAGGGAGGTTGCAGTCTTTCTTTGTTTGTTTTCAACATAAATTTTAAAAACATAAAGAAAAAAATGCTTAGTGATACCGATGACCCTATTTTTCATAGTTTTTAAAGAAAAAATTGTTAAGGGATTAATTGGAACTATTTCAAAATCAGAGAGGCAAAGTACAAGGTTTAAAAGTTTAAAAATGGAAATGACCTAAAATTCACGGGGCCACATGTGAGATTGGTCATAATTATCTATTCATTTTTTTCATTTTTTCAATTTTATCTTAAAAAATATATTTATTTTTTTATATATCTATTTTAGGATAATTCAAAATATATCTTCTAGTTTTGATTTTGTCAACTGTATATCTTTAGAATATATTTAATACATAAATCTATATCTTATATTTGAGTAAAAGAGAAAAGAATAAAAACTTTCAAAAAATAAAAAGAAAACAAAAACACACAAAACACATATTTTTTAAGATATTATATATATTTTTCAAGTCAAAAACTTTAGTACAAATTTTTAAATTTTTTTTTTCAATTTGAGAGTATTTTAGACAATTTCTTATGTTAAAATTGAAGATTGATACAAAAAATACATAAAGTTGTGTATTAGATCTAATCTAAATATATATATTCAACAAGAAGAAAAACCAAATTATAATGTCTAAATAAACCTAAAATGTGTGATATGAAAAGGTATAAAAAAAAATCTTAAAAAAGGATTGTTCTAGTTGTATAGAAACTACTAAAATTAGCATAATCGAAAAGTTAAATTCCATTGTTAAATCATTATTTTAAGGAGACTATCCATGTTTATTAATTTTGAAGCTTTATTCTATTTCCATCAAACACTAATTAATCACGTTTTGCAATTCAAAAAATAAAAGTAACAAGTTACTAGTTTTTCCTTTTTTTTTCCTTGCTATTTTAGATATCAATTTATCATCCTTTCCTTTGCTCAAGAAAGGCCTCAAATCCTTCTTTAATGAATTATCAAAGAAAAGGAAGAGTGTTTTTTATTGTTGTTCTTATTGTTAATAGCATTGTTAGTCCCTCAATTATAAATATAATTACATCTTTGTTAGTGTTATTTGTCCTATAAGGATTCATCAAAATCAAGTAAGTTTGAGCTTGAATCGAGTCATAGCTTAAGCCTTGACTCAAGCGTAGCCAAGACTCGCTCAACAAGCTTTACAAAGTCATTACGTTAGGATTTTTTGGCTGTGACAATTCATTCTCAGCAACCATTTTTCGTGACGACACAATGGTGATCGACATGGCCTTGAGTTTGAATTCTCCATCATGAGAGCTTGGTCACAAAGATGGTGAACCACCTGCCTCGAAGGAGTCTGTGAATGCCATGCTAAACATAGATATTAGCAAAGACGTTGGTGACAGTGGTGGTGGTAGTAAAGAGGGTAATTTGCTTGGAAAAGTTCGAGGTTAATGAGTTGGCCGAAAAAAGAAGTCTTGCAAATATGGATTCTATGGAAATTGCATAAAGGAGTGCCTCAAAAAGCGTATGAAATCTATGCCAAAAATAAGGAAGTTGCATATAACAGGATGAGGGCTAGGAAAGTGGGTTTCTTTTTATGTTTTAGAATTCTACAAATTTTTTATATTTAGGTCTTTTCAATACTGAAAAATCTACCTTACACAGAAAATAATGCAAGAACATAAAGACATAACTTTGAAATATAAATATATTTTCAACACTTCAAAACTCAAGGTATAAGCAACGGTAAAACTATTCAGACTAATATTGATAATGCTCTTACTAAGAAGTTAATAACTTTTAGAGTAAATTACTTGCTAAGTCCATGAACTATTAAAAATGTGACTTGTTGATTCCTATTATTTTTTTAGCTCAGCTACCCGAGCTCTTAAGAAGGGTATATAATGACAAATTTAACTGACGTTCGTCAATTTAACAACTAAATACCGTGCACACGACTGATTTTCAAAGGTGTTTTAGTAAAATAAAAATTGTTTATTACATTTTTAATAAAAATAATACAAAATAAAAGAAATAAATAATAGAATGTAAGAGTTTTGAAATCTATTGCAAGAGTTCATTAATTTTTGCACTGATGCTTGAGGCACAAATCTATTGCAAGAGTTTTGAAATTTTTTTAAGCTTAGATGAAACCAATATATTTTTTTTTTTTTTTTGAGTTTTGAGAACGTATTATAAGTCTGAGGCTGAATTCAAAAGTTCGATGTTTCCTTCCGTTTTGTAAAGGACTTAAATTTTTTGAGTTTTGATTTGATTGAAGTTCAAAGGATGGAGTCTAAAGCAAGGTAGTTGCAGAGCTGAGGAAGAAGATAAATGTTTTTTTTTTTCAATTTGTTATTTGTTTTTCTCAAATGGTAGTTTATTTAATTAGGGCTATCTTAGTCTTTTCATAGTAAAGGGTAGTCACGTGGTTGAAAAAAGTGCAAAAAGTAACAGTCAAGTATCTTAATTCTTTTGCCCTTCTTAAAAGTTTAAGGTCAGCTGATTTAAAAAAAAAAAAAACACCAACGAATCACTTTTTAAATAGTCTAAAGATTTACCAAGCAATTTACTCTAACTTCTATTAATTCCTTCTAAACTAAAAACCCTCGTCGCTAATCTTAGTAGTTGGCAATAGAATTTAGACTTTTTAAGGACTTGGATTTTCATATTAAAATGTCAACTCGTTAAATAGAATAATCAAGTATCCCCATAAGTTGAAGTTTGTTATTGTACTTAGATGACGTAGAACTCGGGTTTCTTATACCCTCTACACGATCCTACAAGATGGTGCTCTCTTTGAAATCACCGATCATGAATTAGATGGATTGAACCACTCATTTGAGCTTTATTGAACTCTTATACCATGATAGAATTTAGACTTACTAAGTACTTGGATTTTTATTTTAAAAGACTAACCTATTAAGTAGAATGACTTAATATTCATCCTCATAAGTTGGAGTTTAGTGTTGCATTTAGACGACGTGGAACTCAAGTTTCTTAAAAGGTCAACCTGTCAAGTGAAATAACCTAATATTCATCCTCATAAGCTGGTGTTTAGTGTTGCCTTTAGACGATATGGAATCAGGTTTCTTATATCCTATACAGTTGATCTAGTACAGAACCTCTTCCAAATTGTTATTAGTAGTATTATTAAACTTTGAACTGAATTATAATACCAGACGTTTGCCTATTGGCATGCCATTAACAAGGGTAAACATACACGTATATGGTATTAACCACTTCCCATAGTCACAACCACATGATTAAGGCCTAAGCCTGCCAATCCTACACAAGACATGAAAAACTTTAAAAAAGGAATTTTTTTTATTATTTTTTTAAGATTTATGAAGAACCCAACAGATTAATGTAAAAGGCATGATATCGCACTATTGCACAACCAAAACAAAAGCAATTTTGCAGCCGTGGAATTCTCCTATTTGGGACAATCACAAGCTAAACATTTTTTCTTTTCACCTTTGGGATTCTTATCTTTGATTGGTCACCCTCAACTTTAGAAAGAAAGAATGTCACATTGCAGTCAGACGCTCACATGGATTGTCTTTTTCCCCAATCTATAGTGATGCAATGTTGGATGTTCCTATTAAGCTTTTTCAAAACCCCACCCCCCACCCATATTACTAACCATCCAAATCCCACGAGTCTTTGATGTTTACGTCTTGGGACAATGACTGATTTGATGTCGTTTTTCTTTCCCTTTTACATTATTATTAATTATTTTTTTCCCTTTGGGTTTTAAAAAAAAAGTGCTCCCCAAAGGTAACGTGAAAGCAACATTTATAAAATAAGGACAAATCAAACACAACTCCTTTATTTTTCTTTATTAAATTTTGATTAGGATGTAATTGTTTTCTATTAAAGCCCAACAAACCAACAAAGGGAAAACATTAATAATAATAATAATAATAATAAAGTGGGATGGTGGCTATTTGATAAAAGAACAAATAAAAAAGTAAAAAATAGAAAGAGAGTTTGATTGATTGCCACATGCAACCTATCTGCCATGAATGCGACCCATCTGAATGGTGCTCCTGGACGAAGGTGCGGAAGAGAAGTTAAAAACAGTGGTAGGAAAACAACAAAATGTTTCCACGCAAAGTTGTACCATTTTGAACTGTGACAGAAAAATTTGCTGATTTGTTCGTACAAGTTATAAAATCTAGTTAAATTATTATACTTCTGACATTTGTGTCAGAGGTTAGGACGTTCATCTGGCCCATATCCCCTGTTTGTATTTTTCTGCACTTATTATTATCCGTTTTGTTTTTCTTCTAAGAAAAATTTGTTTCCTTGTTTTCCCTTATTTTATTTCTTTATTTTTATTTTTAATTTATACAAGAGGATTAATCATGGGTTAAAATTATAAATATTGTAATTTATAAGAGTTTTATATTATAATAATTATTTATTTTTATTATAATATATAAAAATTTTATATTACTTTTAACTAAAAAATTAATTAAAACCAAACCGACAATAATGTGATTTGAGACTTGTATTACCTTGAGCAGGCATATGTGTGGAACTGGGAATTTTCTTTACTAACATAACATAGTTAAGACTCCAGACTTTTTGTTTTTTTCAAGAAAAATTACTCTAAGCATTTATTTATTATAGTTCCAGCCACAACCGGACTCCTTTTCAATCTTTGAAAGTTCTATTCATTGAAAAAAAAAAATCTTTGGAAGTGTTAAGATTAACATCCGTATCTAATGGAACTAGGCTTTTAGAGTAACTAATGCTGATAAGAGATCCCTATTTAAAAATAAAAAAACTGCCCATTTACTGTGTAGGAAAAAGGGCAACAAAATACTCCATATTATTATTATTATTATTATTATTATTATTATTATTACTTTGACTAATTAATATGGTGGCAATTAACACATTATCTGCAATATTTTAATAGCCGAATAGTTAGATCTATTGTGATAAACGTAATATTTGGAACTCATTAAGACCTGACGGTGTCTTTTTGCCGATCTATAAATCGCCATGATCTATGCAGCTTTATAAAATAAAGCATGCCTATCTGATGCTTACCTATATTTTCTTTCTTTTATTATTAACATTATTTTTGTAATCTATACCTAATCAATGTATTAAGGTCAGCATGTTCCAGAATCTAGAGGCCGGCTTGAACCGAATTTTCCTCTCTCTAATTTTCTGTCCAATAGGACAAGATTCACATTGGCCTGACAATGCAAAAATCATGGAATTTTTTTCAATGCTTGAAAAAGTAATCCTAGAATTACTTTGCAACATGGGTTTTGTCCGTTCAGAGCCTAAAGTAATAAATCAAAACCATTCATATGACAATAATTAAGAACAATAGAATATAACAAAAATAAAATAATGGTACCCAAAACTGGGCTCTGTTCAGTATGTAGACCAAAAGTTGCTTCTTGTTCAATCTCAATTACTAAAAATCAAGTTTGTGGCAGATGTATAAGGTTGACCCAACCCCAACAGACGCTCATCAAACAAGATTGGTTATGTTGTGTATATCTTGTATTTAAATAATTTCACTTTTCTTAGGGAATAAGAGTCAAAGCTTTAGAAAGGGCAAAGTCAGAGAAATTGTGCAACACCCATCTGCATGATGATGTAATAGACCAACAAAATTTGCAAATGTCAATCATATATATATATATGTATATATATATATATATATATAAATTGTGGGGGTTTATAATTAATAAATTAACAATTAATAGAGCATTATTATTATAAATTTTTACACCCTTATGTGGCCAAGTCAGAAAAGTTCCACACGACGTTTCATGTTGGGGGCCATTTCCTGTTTTTGTTGAAATTTTTGTGAAGGGTGCGTGTTTGAAATAATAAGGTTAGAGGAAGAAGGGGTTTGAAAATGATGGATCTTGACGTATAATAAATAAAGTGGTAGACACGGCATTCCCTTGTGTTTGATACTTGACCTGATGGTAGCAAACATGCCTTTCACAATCAACAACTCCATTATGTCTTTGCCAGTTTAGCTAATGAAAACTTTGTTTTTCTTTTTTTTTTGGCAAGGGTCAGTGTTACCTCTGATGGGCTTTGCTTGAAGGCCCGGTATCAGAAGTTTCTGCTTTGATTATGACTTTGTTCATGAAGCCCACAGGCATTTTCTCGGTTGGGGCTGGCACGTGTAGGTCTTTTTAGAACCATGGTTATAGCTACAAAATAATATAAAAATAGTAAAAAGTAAAAAGTTACTATAGTATAAAATTTTTATATGTTACATTATTTTAAACTGCAATTATGATTCTAACTACACTTCTCAAACACTTTACTGGTATTATATCAGGTTTGTTGTATTGTTGTATTGTGTTTCCAACTACACTTCTCAAACACTTTACTGGTATTATATCAGGTTTGTTGTATTGTTGTATTGTGTTTCCAGGTCTAATAATAAAGGACAGCTAATATTGCTTGATTTGTTTGAATTCTGAGGTTTGAATGCTAACTTGGGCTGTTAATTACCAACTTTAAAATTGAGAACTTGTGGAAAAGGGAGATCCAAACTGCTTTATTTTTTTCTGTTTATTTGATAGGATGCTTTTTTTTTATGCAGTGAGGCAAATGGGCTAAAAGTGTGAAACTAATTTCGGAGCTTCTCAATACCATGGGCTAAGACTCCATGAGCACTGCAAGAGGTCACTGAATGGAGCTTGTTAACTGTAGCAGAAAAAAGAATGTTCTGCTCTCTTTGAACTATTATTTATGCCTTTTTGTCTTTATGGTATTGTTCTCCCATCTCTTTTACGTTGATACCATACAATAGATCCCTCGAATCTTTTTGACAGCAAATGAAAGATAATAGTAGTGTCATCTTGGTTTACACTTGTGCATAGGAACTTCCATTTGTGTGCCCTGGATCAGTTTTAGGATACAAATTGTCAAGAATTAGACAGCCTAGTTAATAGCACCGAGTGCCCTGGATCAGTTTTAGGATACAAGTTGTCAAGAATTAGACACTCTAGTATAATATTACTGAGAGCAAAATCGCAGAAAAATGCACAAATAAAAATACGTAAGATTTATAATGATTTATCATCTAAGAGTTATGTCCACTTTTAATTACTACAAAAATCCATCAATGATAGAAAAGAAATTTACAAAATAAAACAACACACCTCTTAACTATGTTTTTTCTCTAATTTCTTTATCGCATGTTGTTTTCACAAGGCAGCAATCGTCAAGATAATAATAAGGCTCCACAACAAAACAATTATAATTCATCTTGAGTTATGAAAATGTCTAGTTTTTTTTATTTCAAACCACTTAGCAGTTCGGCTGAAGAGTTGTTCGAGATAACGGCTAAAAATGTTATTTGGAAACTTTAGTATATAAAAGCTTTAATCTATAGTAATTTTTTTGTATTTTTATTGTAGCTATTGAGAGCTTATTGATTCCAACCGAAGTGTGATGTGTGAAATAGATGTCAACTCAAGAATAAGCATCACTTAGATAGATTTCAGTAGAGAAAGTGTATGTCAGCAAGTAAAAACAGCCTCTAAATGAGAGAACCCAGAAGCTCTTTGCCATGGTTTTTGTGTATCTGTTTTTGAAGACTTGAAACAAAACAAGGACTTCATGTAAGGAACTAAATAGATATTATGAGGGATATATGATTTTTTATGCTCATCCATAAAAATCAAATAATTCCGCTCCAAGTCAATCATTGATGGCCAGAAATAACGTTTTGATCTATTCCCGGGTGGTGATTGTGACAGAGCGTTTCCATCAGATCACTTGATAATATTGGAGACAAACAATTAGTTAGACTCATGTGTGGCTGTTGGGAGAGATGGCAATGGTTCATTGAAGAACTTGCAGACTAATAGACTATGCACAAGAAGCTCAGGGCAATTAAGCTACATTCTAATACCTTAAAATCTCTTTCCTTTTTAACACTTTGCCCTTAATCTACAAGCTACTCGATATAGCAATTGACACAGCTATTTGTTCTAAAACTTATAATTGATAAAAGAGGCGTAATCAAACTCCTTAAACACCACTCAGGAAAAAACGGCGCCAGAAGCATAAGTTAGAGGACGGGGGCTTGTGCTAAAAATATTAAAAAGTTGGCTGGACTGCTAAGAGGTGGAACAAACATGAAACTATAGAATTTTATAGAAAAAAATTATAAATTTCATCTGATTTTACATATAAAATTAAAGAAAAAGAAAAAGATGGGTCGACCGTCTATCCAAGGCTGCAAAGAGTTCCGCCTCTGCCCTTAGGACTAGTCTCAGAAATCCATTCCAACACTGCTCATTAAAATCCTTATTTCGAGGAGTCCTTTATGAATCTATAGATACATCCATGGACAGGCTTGTACCATTCTTTTAGGCCCAAGCCACTTAAAGTTCACCTCCAAGTTAGTATCCTCTTGCATAGATGACCACCTGTATACTTGTGTACTCTGGTGTTGGGAGTATAATATTAACACCAGTATAGTTCATGTTTGTTAAAACTGTGTATAGAAATTCCTTAAGGCTCGCATTTTCATTATCTGTTTGGGATGAAAGTTTCTATCCACTTCTGTTCATGTTACAACTTTATTCTAAAGTCCATCAAGGTCTTCAGAATACCTTGAGGTTGAAAAAGTTCAAGTACTACTCAACCTTGCTTCCATTTTAAATTGGGAAACTCAAAGAAGCACGGCAATAGAAACCTGCAATGAAACATCTCCCCTTAAAATATTGACATAGTGGTATTTGGACAGCTTATAAATTGCTGATACATTCTAATCATAAAAGCGGGTCACATCATGGTCCATATGCATCAAATCCTTGGTCCAAGCCCTGACTTGTATAGAAAGAAACCGGGGAAAAAATTAAAAAGGGACGTTTCACCAACGAGACAAGTGCTAGAATCTTTTTATCAAAAATCTCAGACAATCTCACATTCTCCTGACTCTTGTCATAGTAATAATCCATTTCCAATTTCATGTCTAACAAATGCCAAAATGTGACCCCTCGTGGGTTGTCTGTTTATCTTGTTATAGCCGTGTGAGTGAGCTTTTCAAGGCTCTCTTCAGATGGCTTAGGGCACTGTCTTTTGGTCGGGGCAAACAGTATTATGGTAGACAAACAGTATATAAGTCCCGTTAGGTGGGTAAACCACGGATAGGATGTTTGGAAAATGAGAAAGAATTTAAAGTATTGTATCATGTGAAAGCTTTGTACTGTAGTAGTATACCTTTGTTTTGCACTGTAACATGTAGAGCTTTACACTGTTTGAGTTAGAACTGAGTTTGCGAAACATCCTATCAATTGTATTTGTATAATGTATTGGGTAATATATTTTACTGATATGTGTCGGCAAGGGGTGACAGAGATAATTCAGCCAATGAAATAGTATCTAAACCAAGATAAAGACATTTTAAAAAAAATGAGAGGAAAAAAAAAATATATGGATAAAGACCCTTTTGGAGCGCTTGTCCGGCCAAGTCATTGAGTTTTGGATAGGAAGTGTTGGGTAGATATGGTTCTATTTGAATGTTTTGGTCCCTTAAGTAGGGCCGTATTAAGTATTAGGCCTAAGATTTTCATGTATTAATCTTAATAGGCATGTCCCTTACAAATAGGGAGTTTGCTGCTTAGATTTTCTTCAGGTTTATGATATGTTGGCCTAACATATGAATTATGCCTTCTCTTTTTCCCCCAATTTATCCTTTGTAAAAAGGAATTTCTCCTGTCTAAGATACTTTTTTTTTGTCATATATAGTTCCAAGCTGGAATATCTGCACTAGCTTTTGCATGCTATCTATGAGGTTAGTGATTCCTAACGTGACATCATCAAATCCCTAAATTTTTGCAATCATGCCTTCTTTTATGCACATACAGAAAATGGTCATTGTAGATTAAATGTGTCAAGTGAAAAACCAACGGAAATAGGAAGTTTTGATGTGCTTGCAGTGAATTTACTGGGCACTTATTGCAGATGGTCAATTTGAATACCAATCTTCATGGGAGAAGAAAGAGATGAAGGAAAAGGACAAATATAAATAGCACCATGTATATTGTATACAATAATAAACAAGATTAAGCAGACAAAATATCAATAATGTGGTATTTGACAATGTAACTTAGAACCAAAGCTTTTGGTTATTACAATATAAACTTCTCATATACTGCAGTATCAAGAAAAAGTGTGCTATTATATAAAGCTCTTACATACTGTAATATTTTCAACTCAAATTAGCTTAAACTATTGGTTCTAATCAATGTTCCGAAGTATGATGTAAAATCGACCAATAACAAAATCAGCCATGGTTAAGTGAAACTACTTGATATTATTTTAATAGCTTGTTTGGCATTAGTTCGTTTTGACAAACTTTTCAGTTAAAAATAATGTAAAGCTCTCACATATTACAGTAAAAGCAAAAAGGTTGTTACAATATAAAGCTCTCACATGCTACAGTGTTTACCGTTCTAATCAATAATCAAACCACTATATCAAACATCCTATAAAAATTGATGTGTACAGCCATGGCCAGGGTAGCTGATCACATGGGGACTTCTGTGATTTATTGGTGTTGTCACATGTGACTGCCAATGCCCAAAGACAAAGTCACTCTTAGATGCAAGTAATCTGGCATATCATCAGCTGCTACTTGGACTTTGCCGGTTGAGGGCTTCCCTGCATGGTTGCTAGGACACAATGCCCATCCAGCCACACAAACAAGCAACCCCCATTTGTTTCATAGCCTCATTTTTCTAGGAAAAGTCACAAACTGAAAGAAACGCTTATCCATATTTTCACTATTTTAAATCTTCCTCTCCATACCCCTTTTATTATGCACGTAAAAGATAAAACTCCATTCATTGAAGCCTGTACTTTTTTGATTGACAGGTTTTTCGGACAGGAAGTTTTACACTTGTGTTAATATCTAGCAGATACAGACCGTAACTATCCAATAATGGGAAGTCATGGTAAATCTTCTTTAAATCTATTGGATGTTTGGCTCTCGACGGAAATCAATTGTTTCTATAGATATATAGTTTAAAAATGCTATAATAAAAAATAAAAAAGTACTGTAATGTTAAATTTTTACATGTTAGTATATTTAACATTTTTTTTATTAAAATTAGTTTCAATCATTCTTTCGGCATAATGTCTGTAAAGCATCTTGCCATCCAAAGTCTTACATCCACCGTGACAACCATTTTCTGTTGTCCTGCAATCATGGGATGGAAGATTAAAACGTGCTCTGTGCTGACTGAGCGCGTTTAATTCGCGGACAATTTGCATTTAATGGTAAGCAAAGTACATTTTTTTTTCATTATTAAATTTCATCTATATGCACAGAATCAATAAATTAATTAAGTTGAACCAACATAGAAGTTTCTGATGTATTATTAATGAACAAGTCGCTAGTTATTTTAATCTGCAAAAAATTATTAAATAAAAAACCTCATATATATATATATATATATGTACTGATAAATTATGTGAATTAATTGGCTGAACAACATAAAAGTTTCTGATGAATAATTATTGCACAAGTTGCTACTAACATTCATTTGAAAAAAAGAAAAAGAAAAAGAAAAAGAAAAAACTGAAAATGAAAATCGATCTTTAACATATATACTTTGTGTTGATCAATTAACTGTTTTAACTGACACAAAGTCATCAAGAGTTCTTCATTTACTGGACTTCCACCAGAAAAGTGTTGGAGAGGCTTGGTTCACATGGGCAATGAGAACCCTAACCACATTAAATGCTAGGCCTTAAACATGAGTTTCTCATGGTCCTTCTAGAAAAGAATTCACTTTATAAACCATTTAACCATGACACAAAATGGAAAAAATTTGAGGCCATTTCTTATTCTAAAGCCAAATATTGTCAGACTGATATATAATTTATGGATTGACCTTCCTGTTAAGATTACTAAGGGGAATAAAAAGGGGCGGAAAGCCTTCCTTCAGGAGATCAAGATTAAAATCTTGAAGCTTAAATTCTACTCAAGTAGTTTGGAGATTCTACACTTATAAAGTTGGTTGCCCATGTTTTTCTTTATAAATAGGCTCATCAACATTAGGATTAATTAGAAAGTTTAGGGAACATAAAAAAATTTGCAAGATGCACTATTGTTTTTTATAATAGTGAATTTGTACAGCGGTTAAAAAAATACAATTTTTATATTAAGAATGAACCATAATAAATTTTGCATATTGTTATCTTCTTAATTTTTCTTGTATGATTCTATTACTCTCAGTAGTACAAAATTAGGGCCCCTAATTTTAAACAGCCTTTGCCTTTAATCCTAAATATTGAATCCTCGTGTTTTAATGAAGCAACAGGGTGGGACTTACCTGTTGCTTTAACCAGTCAGCCAAGGTGGGGAAACTGTTGCGATATTTTTTAAAAACAACTTTTTCAAAAACTTCTATTTGGTTAATTACTTCTTTTTTTTTTTTTTGGTTTTTAGGCATAAAAAAACTAGCTTTTTGGACATAAAAATAGTTCTAATTTTTTTTGTTTTCACCCTGGTTAGGTTCCTCTCTTCGATACCGTCCTTTTTCTCTTTTCTCTAAAAAAAATTAGGACAGTTTCGATGCTCAAAAAAAGCATTTTTTTAATGAAAAAAAAAGAGATCATTTACTCAATTTTAAATTTTTTTAACCCTTTTTTCAAACCGAAACTATTTGAGGATCTTACCCACAATAACAGGATCTAATTTGGCAAGAGGTTTATATTTTTATTTTTAAAATCATAAAAGGGGTGTCAAAGAAATAAATATTAGTTAAAAATGATGCTGAGATTTCCTAAATATCAATCAAAATAATGCTGAGATTTCCTAAATCTAGAAGATCTTTCATGGCACTATAATGTGCATGGCATGGTCATAGGACTCACGCACCAAAAGCAATAATGGTGTCTACGTACGAGTGAAACTGTCAACACGGCTTATATCCTCAGCCTCATTTTTGAATCAAAGTTGAGGCGAGTCAAATAAATCATAGATCTACTTTTTGTTTGTCATGTGAAGAGCCAACTTTGCTCTTTTTCAAAAATCCTTTGTTGGGATTTGATCATACAAAAATAAAAAAAATAAAAAGAAAAAGAAAGAGAAAGAGGGAGAAGTTCGGTTGGCTTCTGGTTGTGGAAGGTAAACCCGAAAGCACTTTTTAGAAAGATGAAATTGAAGCTACAGAACATGGTTTATGGTGATAGGAATATACCCAGTAGCAGAAGGTTTAAAATAAAATTAATTTAAAAACAGATTCTTAAAGAAATAAAGAACAAAGCAGCTGAGAAGATATCACGAGCTTCTAAGTTCCTCAACAAATTTTTTAATATGTCCTTAGTTTGACTCTGCCCATATAATTCCTAGTTTAAGTATAACGACTTAAATAATCTCTTTCTAAGTTTATCTGAATATAGAGTAACATGTGAAATCTGGTAATAATTGATGTTGACTAATTGGTAGTCACTCTCTCTCTCTCTCACACACATTCTCATAAACTTTTATTTTATTTTATTACATGTACAACCTCCAAATAAAAAAGGGCTTTTCCTAAAATTGTCAGAAGGAAACTTTCTTTTAATCCAAGTACACATAATTGACAAGAAAACAACCAGGTAGATATTGAAAGCTTCTGTGATATTCCTACTGTTTACACATCCTAAATCCTGCAAAGCGACAGCTAATAAACTAACAATTTTTTTATTAAATATGAAAAGCTAGATCCCATATTAATGACAAATTGTATTTGATGATCAATGTGAAAGATGTTATATGTGATGGACTAGTCAAGTTTAACCTGTGAGAAAAAGGAATTTGTGTGAAAAAGATAAAAAGAAGAAAAGACCTTAGCAGTAATGCATGGTGCCCAAAATAGCAGACAAGAAGAACATTTTGCGGGTTCTCTTGCAATTTTCAGATTGTACATGGCCAAGTTGTCATTTTCTAAATCTTTAAGAACTAGAGTTTTTGAACAAGATTTACGCATATATTGTTAAAAAGCCCCATTTGCACGTTACGCATATATTGTTAAAAAGCCCCATTTGCACGTCAATCAAAACTTAGACAGCCTAATTTCAAGTTGATTAGGCTGCATTAATTGATCCATGTCCACCTTAATCATGGGCTAATTAATTGAGAAACGTATTATACAAAGAAAGTGAACTTTCCAAAATCCGAATTATTACCATAGATTAAAAGTAAACTCTCTTCTATTCCATTCCCTTCTCTCTCGTCCTCCTTTATTTATATGTGAGAGTGGCCTTGTTTGACCTCAAATCTCAATTCTCACAAACTTTCACGCACTAGGTTTCTGATTTCAAGATCCAGCTCTCACAACAAACGCTATATATAAGAAAGAAAGAAAGAAAAAAAAAAAAAACACCGACCCTTCTGATTATCTTTTCTTTGCATCACTTTCTGGTGCATTATGGTGTGAAAGTCTCACAGCTGAGTACCAACCAACGTCACTCCATTGCTTCTTTCT
This sequence comes from Artocarpus hirsutus, assembly GCA_946598075.1. Lineage (NCBI taxonomy): Eukaryota > Viridiplantae > Streptophyta > Magnoliopsida > Rosales > Moraceae > Artocarpus > Artocarpus hirsutus. The sequence continues at coordinate 9,156 of CAMOHE010044245.1, read as the reverse complement.
GTTCTGAAATTCCCAGAAGAAAAAAAATGGCTGCGAACACAGTTGTGATCACAGTCGAGAACCCAGTCGTGAACTCATCATCTCTTTTCCTGGAGAAGCAAAAAGCAGTGATGAGCCCCAAGCAACTCACATGGATTCTCCTCCTGAAAGTCCAGAGAACTCTGGCTTGTGTTTCACGGCTGACTTCGACTCTCAAGACCATGTTTGTCTCGGCCAAGAAGCGTGTTGCCTTGTCGAATCATGACTTGAGCGACGAAGAGCCGATGAGCAAGAGCAAAGGAAGGCTCCACAGATTCATCAAAGCCTTTCTTTTTCTTTCAATACTGGCTTTGTTTGTTGAAGTTATTGCCCATTTCAAGAAGTGGAATCATCTGACTCCGCTTCAGAGCCCATGGGAAGTTCAGCAAGGCCTTGTTCAGTGGTCCTACATGGCTTGGATTTCTTTCAGGGTTGACTATGTTGCTCCTTTGGTCATTATGCTCTCCAAATTCTGCACTGTGCTGTTCTTGATCCAGTCTCTTGATAGGTTAGTCCTTTGTGTTGGATGTTTCTGGATCAAATACAAGAAGTTTAAGCCAACAGTTGAACCAGAAGGCTATGACATTGAAGACCCTTCAAGCTTCCCAAAAGTCCTTGTTCAGATTCCCATGTGCAATGAGAGAGAGGTAACCAAAAGAACAATTAATTTTTCAACAGTTGATCTATAAGTGAGATATTTACAGTATGCGACACATAAATGGTATAGATCATACATGAATAGCCTAAACAGCAGTGCCTACTACTTGTGAAAAATGACATTTCTTACAGTGAAAAATCCCTTTTTCCTTTTCTTCTCGTACACTCATAATGGTTAATCATCTGTTTGCCTACTAGTAGTAAAAAAGGATAATTCTTACGGTAAAAATTTCCTTCTTTCTTTCATTTTCTCCTCATATACTCATATTGGTTTTATCATTTGTTTGTGAATGTATATATATAGGTGTATGCACAATCAATAGCAGCAGCTTGTCAGCTAGATTGGCCAAGAGACAGGATTCTAATCCAAGTTTTGGATGATTCAAGTGATGGCAGTGTACAGCTTTTGATAAAAGAAGAAGTTTCTTCATGGAGCCAGAAAGGGGTTAATGTTGTGTACAGGCATAGATTGATCAGAACTGGATACAAAGCTGGCAACCTTAGGTCAGCCATGGCCTGTGATTGTGTCAAAGACTATGAGTTTGTCGCCATATTTGATGCAGATTTCCAGCCTAACTCAAATTTCCTTAAACAGACTATTCCTCACTTCAAGGTGATCCATCATACCCAGTCAGAGATAGTGATAGTGCTAGTCATTAACCAAAAAAAAATAGTTCTCAGTCATTTTCATAGGAGAAAGTGATTTCCTTGCTAGGAAAACAGAAAGATAGTTCTTAGTCTCTTTCTAAAAAAATATTAAGAACAAGAAAAAAACAGATGGAGAAAGTGATTTTCTTGGTGAAGTTAATGTTATTAACTCAGTCCTCAAATGCCCGAGAAGTGATTTTCTTAAAAGAAAAAAGAAAAAAAAAAAAAAGAAATGAACTTAGTACGTGATTTTCTTCTAGGAAAAAAAAAAAAAAAAAGAAGATGCCCAGTTGGAGAAAGTGATTTTTGTAAGGTGAAGTTAAAATGATTACCAAACCAACTAACAGTCCCAAACTACCAAGGAAGTGATTTTCTCGGTGAAGTTTATTAATTCTAACAATTAATAAAAATTCTTGAAATTTGATACAGGGTAAACCTGACGTGGGACTAGTCCAGGCGCGGTGGTCGTTTGTGAACAAGGATGAGAACTTGTTGACAAGGCTTCAGAACATCAACCTGTGCTTCCACTTTGAAGTGGAACAGCAAGTGAATGGTGTTTTCCTCGACTTCTTTGGGTTCAATGGGACCGCAGGAGTTTGGAGGATCAAGGCCTTGGAGGAATCAGGAGGTTGGCTTGAGAGGACAACGGTTGAGGACATGGACATCGCAGTTCGAGCTCATTTAAATGGATGGAAGTTTGTCTTCCTTAATGATGTCAAAGTTCTTTGTGAATTGCCAGAGTCTTATGAAGCTTACAAGAAACAGCAACATCGGTGGCACTCCGGTCCAATGCAGCTCTTCAGATTATGCCTCCCTTCCATCATAACTGCCAAGGTATTTTGTTTTTCTCTCTCATATAGGACTTTTGTTTTCAGAAACAGTTACATTAAAAAGCAAAAGTGTTTTTGCATTTAAACAAATGTTTTGAGTTACTATGCAACTGGGAGGTGGTCTTTGTTAAATTTTAAAAATCTCTTCTTAATTTTTAGTGTCAAGACTCGAACCGCAAAGAAATCAATGCCCAGTGAGTAATTTGCCAAGAGAATAAGTTGGGGGACAAAAGTGACACAATCCTCATTGTTCAAGGACTAACAGTGCAAATAACCTCTGTTTGTTATTATGAAGCACTTTTGAGTACACCAAAAAGAAATAACCTCATGATTCACGCTACAGATCACCTATTGTTATATTTGAATGTAATTATTGCTTTGCTGTAGTTGAAAGTTGTCTAATACAGTGATTGGAATTTTTGTACGTGCAGATATCAGTATGGAAGAAGGCCAACTTAATATTTCTTTTCTTTCTTCTGAGGAAGCTAATATTGCCCTTTTACTCGTTCACTTTGTTTTGTATCATACTTCCTTTGACCATGTTCATTCCTGAGGCTGAACTGCCTCTTTGGGTGATTTGCTATGTGCCCATATGCATGTCCCTTCTAAACATTCTCCCAGCACCAAAATCCTTCCCTTTCCTAGTCCCATACCTACTTTTCGAGAACACAATGTCAGTCACAAAATTCAATGCCATGGTCTCCGGGCTATTTCAGCTCGGAAGTGCTTATGAGTGGGTGGTGACAAAGAAGACAGGAAGATCATCCGAATCGGATTTATTAGCCCTTGCAGAGAGGCAATCCAAGTCCTCCAATGGGGAGAAGATCTCGAGGAGATATTCGGAATCGGGTTTAGAACTTTTAAGTAAACTCAAAGAGCAAGAAAAAGAAGTACAAGTGCTTTCTAAGGAGAAGAAGAAGAAGGCCAACAAGCTCTACAAGAAGGAGCTTGCACTTGCTTTTCTTTTACTCACTGCCTCGGCCAGGAGCCTTTTATCTGCTCATGGACTCCACTTCTATTTCTTGCTTTTCCAGGGATTGTCGTTTCTTGTTGTGGGGTTGGACTTAATAGGAGAGCAGATTAGCTGAAAACTAAAGAGTGGGAATTTGTTTACTTGTAATTTTTTTTTTTTAGTTTTTTGACAGCTATATATGTTGAACTTACAGACAGATTTTCCAGCCCTCTGCTGCCGAATGGGCTTGAGCTGGAACTAGAGATTTCATCACAGGTTGAGTCATTTGCCACTTGAATGTGTAAGGAAATGATAAGAGATGCGAACTAAGTTAAATATTGTAGAATTTTATATATGATCAGTATATTCATAATAATGACTATCCCAATATATGAAGAAAAAAAAAAAGTTATTCTTTCATTTTTGTTTTTTTTTCCTCTCTTTCAACCGACCACTAGACCATGAACATTGGGGTTTCGTGTAGCTTTGAACGTTCAAAACACAATTATATAATTTCGACTGTTACAGAGTAATCTTCTCATTTGTTATAATAAAAAATAAAAATAAACTATAGCGTAAAATTCAAACGTGTCAGAATAAATTCCTTTTAAGTTTTTGGTTCGTTGCCAAGGACACAGGCACATAGCATCCTACAAAAACGACTAAGCTAGGGGTTTATTTTGAATTGAATGGCAGCAACTATTGAAGCTATAAATTACTTGTCGTTTATGTACGAAACGATGTGTTGCTTTTCGTCGTTTGTTCTTATAAACGACAACTTGCATGAAATAAAAAACACCTGGAATACGTTGAGCGACATCAAATCTTGCAAGCACATGTCGTTTTATGATCAAATGATAGAAGGATTTCGTCAATGGATGACGTGACATGTCACAAAAACGACAGCAAAATCAAGAGCTTCGTACGACGTCAAATTTTACTTCAACGTCAAACGACAAGTAGGATATAGGACACGAATGGAATGAAGATGAGATAAAAACACGGCCAAAAGAACGACAATGTGTTTTTGTTTCCAACATCACTCATAAAGGTAAACGACATATCGTTTTCCTGAACTAGAGCAAATTCTCAAATATGAACAACATGACAAAAACTTTCTTTTCTTTTTAACTTAGCAGCGGGAATCAAACTCAACTTTTGACCCCTAAGTGAAGTCGGGTATGGTTTCATCGTTAGATATGTCCTGTAACCACGACAAAAACTTGTCTTTTCAATGTTAAGAACTACGGCTAATTTGGTTTATTTGCATCTGTTTTACGATCAAAATTCAAAATTTCACGAACTTCTTGCGAGGGACTTGGTGCCTTTCATATAACTTGTCGTTTTATGCAACAAACTCTAGACGACGACTAAATTGTCGTTTCAGTCGTTAAAAACAATAAAACATAGACTTTCGAGATACAAACGATAACAGATTTTATAACAAACGACACGGAATTTTCTAACTCAAGTTAAATAACTATACGTAACTTCAAAGTTCAAAATAAACCGGACATGTCGTTATAGACTAAACAAGAAGAAACGACAATGCTTTTCTATACCCGTAATACTACTCACTACTTAGGTAGGAGCTACGTGTAGTTTTATTTTTCTTTTTGGATCGTAACAAAATGACAAGTCGTTTTTTAAGAACGACGTCTGTTTTGAACGACAAAATTGCTATTTGTAAATTTTTCGTTCACAAAAAGTTCAGTTACGTAACGAAAGGGTTATCGGAGACACCAAACCGTCTTTGTCTCAGGTCAAATAAACATTCCATCTTGGTCTTCTTGCCTTTGTTTGTTATTTCTACTTCATAGTTCCACTTTAAAACTGTGTTTGGTTCCTTAGAAAACCTGGGAAAAACTTTCTTTTAAAGTTTTTTGGAGAAAGATTCCTTCAAATATGTTTTATGTTGTTTAGAAATTAGGCCTATGGATATAGCGACATTGCATTCGTTGGGTGATACCATTTTAACTTGAGTAGCTTATGTTAAGGTTTTTTCTTTGAAACTTGAAATTAGCAGTGCATTGCGTAGCATGTGTTTGTTAGAATGTCTAAGAGAAAGCATTGTGTTGTGTTACTTCTTAAACTCTCTACACAAGTTTGGTAATCTGGGTATAAGAATTACGAAGGTACTGGAATAATTAAGAAGTGGATCAGGAAGCAATTTGAGTAATAAGGAAACATTAGTCGTTGGATGTTATCTTCTTGCTATTATCCCTCATCAAGTGGCTGACATGAAATTGATTAACTTTTCAACATTTGTGTGATACGTAGATTATGGCGGTCTTATGGGCTACGGTCACTTATACGCATAATCACTTTCCTTTATGTTCTTCAGTTGTCACCGGAGATGTTGCTGCATCAACATCTAGGTGTGATACCAGTTTCTTGAAAGCGTGTTGTCCAAAGAGGAGAAACTTTGGTTTCCATATGACCAAAAAGCACTTGAGCTTTCGAGCTTTTCTCGTGGAATCGAATCAACTATCGTCGTTACAAATTCATCAAGGAACTTGGGAAGATCCCGACGATGGCAGTGGCAGTGAATATGACAAAGAAGATGAGGAAGTGGAAGAAAATGACTTGGACTTCGAAAGTGATTGGGAAGATGAGAAGGATGCTAATGCTGCTGTCAGTATTTAGACATCTCAGAAGGACAAGTATGAAGAGGAACTTGTAAAAGGTTATAAGGCCCAAAATTTCAAAGTCATTGTGTTTTGTTGATCTCCAGATATATGACTTTAGTTTATTCATAATTTTTGGTTTCACATGATGTCACTCACCAGTGTTCTCTGATTTACAGGGGTTGAACTGCTTTTAGGACCAGAAGAAAGAGAAATCTTGCAGAAGACTGCAACTCCTGATTTGGGAAAAATATCGACGGTACTTATTGAAACTTCCACTTGCTTTAGCATACTGGTTCTATGTAAAAGTTAAACATGCAGTTTCTTAATGCTGAATACTTAATTGTTTAGGCAAAATGGAACCCACTACATACTCTTGCACTGTCAGGGAAAATTCCTTTCATGGACAAACTGCTCGAACAAGGTGTAGATGTTGATGTTGTTGATCAGGCAAGTTTGATCTGTGTTTCAAATCTGGTTGTAGTTGATTCCTTACCATTTTGTAATTCACCGAATTCCTGGAAATTGGAATTGAGATCTCATGGATTATTCTGAAACAGGACGGACTAACCGCTCTTCACACAGCAATTATTGGCAGAAAGGATGCTGTTGTTAGTCATCTTTTGAGAAAAGGTGCAAGTCCTCATGTCAAAGATAGGGTGAAGCTCTAGTGGTAATTTCTCCTTTCATTTCATTTTTCTTTTTCTGTTAAAATTGTTTAAGGATTTTGTTATTGTAAGAGGATGGTGCTACACCTCTTCATTATGCTATTCAAGTTGGGGCCATGCACATTGTGAAGTTATTACTTAAATACAAGGTTGATCTCAATGTTGCAGATAATGTGCGTACTGTTTTAAACTTTGTGTAATACCAGTATCGGGTTCCCCTTTTTTTCCTGCTTGTTAACGATTGTTGTGTTTCAGGAGGAGTGGACTCTATTGCACGTTTCTGTGCAGAGTAGAAGTAGAGATGTAGTGAAGGTTTTATTATTGAACGGCGCAGATAAGAACAGAAGAAACAAGGTAAGCATACGTTAGTTTTGCGTTTGTGATTTGGATGAAATCCGATTAAATCTGTTTGTTAATTTGGCAATATTGTGAAGATGAACATGCAAAGGGAATTTAGAGTGATATATGAGGGAAAATTTCGAAGATTTTTAGCGCGTCGATAACTCCGTTTTGCTTAAAAGACATCTTAACATTGTTGGTTTACTGTCTTCAGGATTGGAAAACACCCCTGGATCTGAGCTTATGTTATGGCAAAGGTTTCAAGTCTTATGACCTTGCCACTGTACTTAATGTTGTGCCAGAAAATAGAGATTTTTGAAGTGCAGGCTCTTGCTGTAACTTACAAACTTCGTTGTATATGTTCTGGAATCGTCCAAGAATTCTTCAACTTGGAATGTCTCAAGGCTTATTTATCTCAACCTCTTTTATGGAGAAGCAATAAGATGCCTATACTCAGCCATGACTTTTGGGTTTCTGAAAAATATTGTAGATCGTGAATAAACATGTGCACAAATGGAGTGATATGAAGCACATTGGATAGATGAGAAGACTGAGAACACATTTATTAGGTTTGTTTATGGGGGTATGCCTTTGTATAATTGATTACATACATAAAGGAGAACTAGAGAGGTGATTATGCTATGTAATAAAGCCAGTTTTGCTACATTCTGTTCATGCAATATCTCCTGACACCTGTTTTTCCCTTCAAAAAAAAAAAAAAAAGAAGAAGAAATTCCTGTTATTCGTAAACAAATATTTCAGTGTTTATAAAAATGTTTTATTGAATTTCAACTTTATATCAGTTTTGTACTTTGTGGGTCAACAGCTGCTTTTGATCATTAAATTGATAAATTAAACCTTAATTATTAACACTAATGGTCTCTAAACTTTAGGGTCTTTCTTATTTTGCCCTCTAAATTTTAAAAATCATTATTTTACCCTTGAACTTTCAAAACTCTTCACTTTGTTTCTTGAATTTTTAAAATCATCATTTTTGTCCTTATTTCAAAGCTCTTCATTTTGTTACCTATTTTTTAATTTTTTGTTCAAACAGATAAACTAAGCCCACGTGATTTGCATATTGATTCCTTGTACTAGTAAAAATAAGATTTTATCACTCTTAAGTTTTGTCTCATGTTTATACTTTTATTTTACGTTTATTTTATCTGCTCTCATTTAATACGGTTCTATATGTACATTTCTTCTTTATGCCATTTGTCGATATCTCTTTATCTTTAATATGTAATTCATCTTTTTTGATATTTAAATTTAGATATTCGTGAACAATATCAACTTATTAAATGGGTTACGCATTAAAAATGAGAAGAAATGTGCAGGCAAATCCTTCATAAATGAGAGTTTAGATAAAAAAACAAAGGCGTTAAGAGATAATGTAAAGGTGAGACAAAACTTAGGAGATGAAATATCATTTTTGTTCTTACAAGTGACCCATGTGTGAATAACATGGGTTTAATTCCGTCTATTTGAACAGAAAATTAGAAATTTAAGAGACAATGTTATCAGCATTGAAATTTCAGGGGCAAAATGATGATTTTTAAAATTCAGAAGGTAAAATTAGGAGTTTTAAAAGTTCAGGAGTTAAAGTATTGATTTTTAAAATTTAAGAGGCAAAGTAAGAGAGACCTTAAAGTTTAAGGCTATTAGTGATAGTAACTCTTAAACCTTTGTAGTTTATAGATGATCTAATATCCAAAAATGAATTAGATATAGCATGAAAAAATCATAAAAATTGTATTTTCAAACTGAGTTACACAGGCTAATTTGTGAATTAGATGTTCTTTATCTATAAGCTAAAAAGAGTAAATTTGTTAGCAGTGGTGGGCCTGAACTTTTTCTCATAAGGGGAATTAGGGCTGTACAAAAACCACCCCGCACCCGCCAATCGCCTGCGCCCGCACCCGCCCATCTTGAAAAAAACGGGTTTTTGTTAACAACCCACTGGCGGGAGGGTTAAACCCGCCCACCAATATATTCGGTGGGCGGGTTTGGTTTTAAATTTTTACGGGCGGGTTCAACCCGAACCCGCCCGCCTATATATTTTTTAAAAAAAAAACTTAAACCTATCTACTTATTTATTATTTTGTGAAGTGATCAAAATTTAAATCAAGTAAGTTAGTAGAGAAAGGCTTTGAAAAGAAAAAGAACACTTGATTTTGTTCATCATTTCATTTATAGCATTATATTATTTTCGAACCTAGTGGATAAGCTTTAATTTTTATGGACTCTTGACTTTGTTCATCACTTCATCTGTAGTTGATGTTTCTTGTTGCAGTGAATGATTATGTTTCTTAATTTGTACTTTTGAATATGGTTACTGTCTTTAGACATCAAACTTGCTTGTTGTTGAGAATGCTTTATGTATTATCATCTTATATTTTCTACAAATTTTCTTCACT
>CAMOHE010044244.1:0-30828 GCA_946598075.1 Artocarpus hirsutus | reverse complement strand
TCCGTAATCGTTCATCCATTTGAACAGCGGAAGGAACAGAGCACCGCCCAGGAGGTCCGATACGTCGTCGAGCTTGGCGCTAGCTATGGGGATTCCCGAGCCATCGTCTCTGCCTATGGTCAGCGACCGAGCCAGCGAGGTGAGCCAGTCCGGGCTGACCCACGAGCTGGGTTTTGTGGTTGTGGGTTTGGGATTTGAAGTTGGGTTCTTGTCAATGGAGGATTTGATGGAGAGAGAGTGGGAAAATGGAGAGGTGGGAGAAATGGGGGTGGGTTTGAGGAAGGGAGGAGAGAGGAGGGTGAGGGAAGAAGAGAAGGAGAGAGAGACGGAAGACATTCGTAGAGAGAGAGAAGGTATTGTTATGTCTGTGTTAGTTACATTATCCACCATCGTCGTTTGTTTTAGACCCCAAAATGTTTTGTCACGAGAAGCTAGGCTGTCCTGTTTTGTTGGAGCTGAGCTCTAGGTGTTTGATACGGTGGCTACGGCATTCAAATATTATATTACATAAAAATTTTATATTATAGTAATCTTTTTTATATTAATATATAAAAATTTTATATTATTTTTAGCTAATAGGTTGGTTGAAAATAACTTTGTGAAATAGGTTATTCATGTATGTAGATTGCATAAAGATAACTTCCCGCTCTCTTCTTTTTTTTTTTAACAAATTAGACAGCTTTTTTTTAAAAAGAAAAACTTCGAGTCTTGGAGGTAAAAACTATTTTTTTTGAATCGATAGGAATTGTTTTTTATTCATTGAATTAAATTTTTTAATAGTTTAATACACAAGTGTTCATATTAAAAATGTACATCGTGAGATATAAAGGTATTTCTGTGTAACGCTCCTATGTCAGGTTAGCAGTATTGAATAAATATAAATAAATTTAATTACAATACCATTTCAAAACAATAAAATATTATCCATAGGTCTTTGAAATAAACAAAAAATAAGAATAAGCTTTAAATAACAAACAACAATTTTACTGTAGCACAAAATATTAAAAAAGAATGCAATCATCATCATCACATTATAATTCCCAATCAACATATAATTAAACACGGTCACGACAACGGCCTTATGAATCTTACAAGTTTTAAACGTAATACAGATAAAACTATGATATTCCAAAATGACACCAATAGTGTTGTCGTCTACTCCTCATCAAACAAGTTACACTAGACTCCATCTGAGAAATGAAAATGTAATAGGAATGAGTATCGATATGTCCAGTACGGAATACCATTACTCATCTTTAGGTTTTATTAATTAGTATATTAACACCTACATGGTTAGTTAGTTCTTAATCATTATTCATTTTATGAGATTCATTATGATCATATTTTGTGGATACCTTATATTTATCATTATTGAGTTTTATATACATATATATATATATATATATATATATATATATAAATATCATGATTCATTAATATCCCTAGGTATCTACATTTCAATAAAGTATTCATCACTCAACTCATTGAAATCCAAATGGGTGCGCTTTTCCCCTCTTTAATCATTCCAAAAGTAGTGGGTAAGGGGACATCAAGCCCTGGATCCTCACAAAGTCGTTTCCTGTATAGTACGTTTTGGGACTTTGGACCCAAAGAAGCGTCATCACCTCCCCTATTTTACCTTTTAGGATATTCGTGCCCAAGAATATAACTGCCGCCCTCTTCACGCCATACCATTCCTCTATAATCAATCATTATATGTAAAGTTAGTTTTCCTAACCATGCTTTTAAATTTATAATAACACATGTCAAATCAATTTATTCCCCGCTGTATAATATAGAATGAGTTCATGTCATTATCTCATAAGTAATATTCATATAGTAACAGTTCAACGTACATATCTATCTTGCAACGTAAATAACAAATCTTAATTCCATAAAAACTTCACAAAAGATGAGTAATAGATTTTCTACCTCTTTAAAATATATCCATTGATAATTTTTAGCTTACAAAATAAAGTTCGCCACGTAAGCTCCAAATACTTCGTTATCCTAAAATGTATATAAAAAAAAACCATACTTTAACTTATATCCTAATTTATAATTCTGTTAATTTACCACTTATTTTTATTAGTGTGCCCTAATTATTAGGATAGTAAAATTGTGAATATCAATTTTTTTAACTTAATTTTAGTAACATTATAAAATAACAATAAAATAAAACATACGGATTTTATTTTGGTACAAAATATATTAAATTAAAATTTTAAAATGAATAATACAATTTTAAAATATTTAAAAATAAAATAATTAAAAAGTTGATATTCATTAAAATAAAATTAATTGAAATTACAAACTTTATAGTCACATATTTATTATTTTCAAAACATACATTGTCAGATAACTACCCTTATCTTAGTGGTTTGGTCTTTCTTATTTGTCTTTAAGGTTGGGGGTCCAAACTTCACCTGAAGCATAAAATTTTACCTATGATTTTATTCTCCCTTTGGAAAAATGACATCTATGGGTGAGGGAGAGGAAAGAAGACAAAATAGACAAAGGAAAATGATCAGGGGGCAGGACATGTAGAATTAGGTAGGGGTTGTCTCCTCCGGATACTTTTGATACAAAATGCCGGTATTTTCATAAATAAATAGAACAATAAAAGCAATTTGGTAAATTTTAGATACAACAAAATTTTACAAAGTTTAAATTGGCACACTATTAATTAATTTATATAAAAATTATACCTGTTAAAAAAATAAAGAATGTTACAGCTCTCCTTTCTTTTAAGAAATTTCATCCCTAAAATTTTCATGCAACTATACATGTCATTAAAACAAATGTAGGTATTTCTTCCTCAGTTCCGATTCAAGTTCTTAAGTGGCTTCCTTAATATCGTGATGTTGTCACGTTACTTTCACCAGAGGAATTTTGTGACGACCTAAAATTTTTACTTCTCGATCCAATATCTGAACTGGAACTTCCTCATAAGTCGTGTTTCCTTGGATTGGGACATCTATCCACATGATTACATGTGAAGAGTTTGGTTCATACTTTCTTAACATCAATACATAGAATATGTTATGCACATGGGACAATTGAGGTGGTATGTCTAGACAATAAGTAAGCATTCCAATCCGAGTTTCATATATATATATATATATATATCATGATTCAGTAATATCCCTAGGTATCCACATTTCAATAAAGTATTCACCACTCAGCTTATCAAAACCCAAATGGGTGCGCTTTTCCACTCTCCAATTATTCCACGAGTGACGGGTGAAGGGACATCAAGTCTTGAATCTTCACCAAGTCGTTTCCTGTACAGTGCGTTCTGGGACTTTCAATCTAAGGGAGCGTTATCACCTCCTCTTATTTTACCTTTTAGGGTATTTGTGTCTAAAGACGTATCCGCCGTCCTCTTCACGCTATATCATTCTTCTATAATTAATCATTATATGTAGAGTTAATCTTCCTAACCATATTTTTACATTTATAACAACACATGTCAAATCAATTTATTACTCGTTGTATAATACAAGATGAGTTTATGTCATTATCTCATAATTGGTATCATATAGTAATAGTTCAATATACATATATCTTGAAATGTAAATAACAAATCTTAATTCCATAAAAACCTCACAGAAGATGAGTAGTAGATTCCCTACTTCTTTATAATATATCCACTGATAATTTTAAGCTTACAAAATCAAGTTCATCACGTAAACTCCAAATACTTCGTGATCCTAAAATATATATAAAAAAAACCATACCTTAACTCAAATCCTAATTTACAATTATATCAGTTTATCATTTATTTTTATTAGTGTGCCACGATTATTAATATAATAAAACCATGAATATCAATTTTTTCAACTTAATTTTAGTAAAATTATAAAATAACAATATAATAAAAACATACAGATTTTATTTTGGTACAAAATATATCAAATTAGATTTTTAAAATAAATAATATTGAAACATCCGTTATTTTAACGGGTATGATTTTTATAAAAATTATATGAATAAAATGTCACTTTAGTATTTCTTACCAAGTCTCCATAGGAAACATTCAAAATTTACCTATCATCTACTTCTACCAACCTTGTCTCACTACATTAATGCTCAATTAAGTACCCTCTTTCTCATTTGGCCAAAGGTCTCCGAAGGAGACATACAATTAATTCACCTCAATTACTAGGAGACATAGATATATTTTCTCAACCACCTTTTTAATGCTTCCTTCATCTTCTTCTACAACTTGCCCCATTTATCCCCTCAATTATGTTAGCATTATTTGCTAAAAGTCTCTAGGGGAGACATGATAATATTTTCTTTTAATGCTCATTTGTTTCTTTCTACCACTTTCCCCATAAACCTATAATTATCTCCCACTCCTCAATTATTTTGATGCCTTTTTATTCAACCATCACCACATTTTTCTCTATTTCTCATTCTCTCCTTTTCTCACTTCAATTTCTAACGAAAGACACAAAGCATAAATCTCTCTTTGCAGCCAAAGCAACTATAATTCCCAACCATGTTTGAAGTCGTTTTGGAGTCAATTCAAGCTTGATTTTTACCCGAACTTTGGTGTTTTTCAAAAGAGTTTTGAGGTAGGTTTTCTTTAATTCAAACTTGGTTTTTAGAATGTGTTTCTCCATCTTTAATGTATATTTTCATGTTCAAAGTTTATGCAAATTTCTAATTATGTTAGCATACATATTTGAGCATTTGTGAACAAAAACTTGAGTCTTGAATTGAAACCGACAACCAACCTTTATTTTGGTTTGATGATGATTTTGGTATAAAACTCATGAGAATATGTTTATTATGATTATATAATGCATGCTGCATATTTTGGAATGATTTTGGAATTTTGAACAAGAATAATATGCTTTGGGTTAAAGAGAAACTCAATCTTCCATAAACCTTGAATTATCTCTATGGGCAATAGCCCTTTCTTGAAATTCTGGGAGTTGATGAAAATAAATTTTGTAAATTGGTTTGCATATTTAAAAAGTAGACATCCTAAGCTTTCCAACGAGCTATCATGAGCCTAAATAGGAGTTGTATTTTATTTTCTATGAATTTTTTAATTCTCGGATTGGAAACTAGTAAACCTACCAGTGACAGTATATCACCCATCTACCTTAAGTAAACCACATGTTAACTCATGTGCTAATTGTAGATAGTGAACCCAACTTTGCTCACCTTTTAATCTCTTAATATCTTGCAACCTTTCCAACACTATTCTAAGTGATTTATGAATCTTATTAGAGACTAAAATATGTAGATTTACACATAATTCATTTATGGATGTGGTTATATATTGTGCTTTAGTTTTAATTGTCTTTATGCATAACTTAGGATCAAGGGTGCGTGGAGCTAACGTTAATTCCGAGATTAAAAGATGGTTGAGAAGCTTGAAAGGTAGGGATTCTATTACTCATCTCTTGTAAGGTTTTTATGGAATTAAAATTAATTGTTTTACCACAAGATATATGTATCTATGTTGAACTGCTATTATATGAGAATCATATATGAAACTATGACATGAACTCGCCCTATATTGATTAGCGAGGAACATAATGAATTAACATATGTTATTATAAATTGGAAAGCATGATTAGGAAAATTGACTCTATAAATAATGATTGAATATTGAGAAATGATGAGACGTGAAGAGGGCGGCGTTTACGTCCTTGGGCACGAATACCCTAAAAGGTAAAATAGGGGGAGGTAATGATGTTCCCTTGGGTCGAAAGTCCTAGAACGCACTGTATAGGAATCAACTTGGTGAGGACTCGAGGCTTGATGCCTTTTTATCGGAATACCCTCAGAATGTTTGGAGGGTAGCCAAGCATGTCCATTTGGGTTTTGATAAGTTAAGTGATACTTTATGTAATGTGGATACCTAGGAATAATGATGAATGTTAATATTGTACATATGTATATGTATGAAACTTGGTAATGATTAACTATGATATCCACAAAATATAATCGTAATAAATCTTATAATTTGGATAATGATGAAAACTAATTGACCATGCAGATTTAATGGGGTAAAGAATAAAATCTTAAGGTGAGTAATGAGTTTCCCTATTGAGCATATTGTCGCTCATTCCCTTATATTTTCCTCTTTTTAGGACTCACTAAGTGTGAGATAGTTACAAGAAAAATAATTAAGGAAGCTATATAGCTATATTACGTTGGGATTGCTTCGATTGCAAAGAATGATCTTCATGATAATGTAAGCATCGATTGTTACTTTTTGTGACTGTATTAAGATTTGTTGAGGGTTGAAATGTTGATGATGACAATTTTATATTATTAAAATTTAAGATGCTACATTAAACTGTAGTTATTTATTTGTTTCTGTTTTATTTTTATTTTGAGAGTTTCTATTTAAGTCCCGAACAAATTACTTTAATGATTTATCTTTATTTTTTGATTTTCATTTTATTTATTTAAAAACTGTTAACCCCCATATAGGGGTGTTGCAAATATGATTTTAAAATATTTAGAGATAAACTAATTAAAAAGTTTGATATTCATTAAAATAAAATTATTTGAAATTACAAACTTATAGTCACATATTTATTATTTTCAAAATATCCATTGTCAGATAACTACTCTTATCCTAGTGGTTTGGTTTTCCTTATTCGTCCCTGAGGTTAGGGGTCCAAACCCCACCAAAAGCATAAAATTCACCTTTAATTTTAGTAAATCTCCTTTTGTTTAAAATGACATGTCATTTTTAAGAAAACGATATGTAGTTTTCTGAAAAAAAATGACATGTAATTTATGTGAAAAATGATTTCACCTAAAAAAGTTCTCCTAGAGAGCCCAAAGTCCAAATTTTGAGTTTTCCTTGAAATCTTGGCTTTCTAATAACTTTCTAAGTATAAAAACAATGTATAAATGACATATTATTATCTCTATACAATATGAACTCATTTCCATAGATTTCTATACTCAAAACACAATCAAAATCTAAGTTTTAAGTTTAAAAACTTTACCTCCAATTCAGCCAAATACGTTGTTTGGATCACCAAAATTCCCTTGTTTTCAAGCTCAATGAGTTGCTAGGAAGTTGTTTGTGGATTTTATTTTTTTTTTTGTCAAAAGATAAGTTAGAAATCTTAAAGGATGTTTGAGTTTAACCTTAGTTTTTCTTTGCTTTTGGGTTGTCGTGAAAGAAGAAGAAGAAGAAGAGAAGGAAAAAGGAAAAGAAAATTAAGAACAGGGAGATAGAGAGAGACATGTGAGAGTGAGAAAGAGAAAGAAAAAAGTAATAAGAGGAAAAAGAAAGAAAGGGACAAATAGGAGGTTGGGAAGACAGTCACAGGCGAGGGAGAGAAAAGAAGATAAAATAGAAAAAAGAAAATGATTAGGGGGTAGGACATGCGGAATTAGGTAGGGGTTGTTTCCTCCGAAAACTTTGCCAATGTAGCATTTTTGTAAACAAATAGAACAACAAAAGCAATTCAGTAAATTTTAGATACAATAAAATTTTACAAAGTTTAAATTGACACACTAATAATTAATTTATATACAATTATACCCATTAAAAAAATAACCGATGTTACATTCTGCTCACAAATATGATGGTTAAGACGTAAAAAGAAGTTAATATAATATATAGAACAACATTTCATCCTTTTTAATGATTAATTACAAAAATTCCCTCTGAACCATAGCTTTTTTAACACTTTGCTCCTAAATTTCAAAACGTAACATTCGTTCCTCTTGAAGTATGAACTATTAATAACAATGGTCCTTATGTTAGAAATTTAACGATAAATTGACAAACAATTTTAAAATTAAGGGTATTTTGGTAATCATAGTTTTAAATATAACAAAAAAATTAAAACTATAATAAAAAATAGTCTTCATTGATGATTGAAAACAAAAAAAAAAATCAATTAAAAGCATGCTATTATCTAGATCCTTCTTTTTTTATACCGAAATTTTCATAAATTTTATTAACTTTTTTTTACACATAAAAAGTGTTTTGAAATTTTAAAAAGTATAAATACCAACGTAAACTTCAAAAATATGAAGGAAATTTTATTAATACTATCAAAGTTTTTTTCTTTTTGAGAATTTTGTGTTATATGTTTTGTAATATTGAATATATTTGTGTTATATTTTTTTCATTTCACTAATATATATAACTTTTAAAATTTCAAAATATTTTTTAGTTGTAAAAAAAGTAAACATTTTGAAGGAAATTTTAGTATATGTAAACAACAATTCCAACAGTATAATAGTTTTAATTGCATTTTTAATCATCGATAAAGACTATTTTTATTATAGTTTTAATTTTTATGGTTATTTTTATAACTGAAATTACTAAAATACCTTCAACTTTGTAGCTATTTGTCAATTTTCCATGAAAATTTGAACAAAAATACCACTTTTATTAGTAGTTCATACTTCAAGGGAACAAATATTACGTTTTGAAGTTCGGGGGTAAAATGTTAGAAAGGCTATAATTTAGGGAGGATTTTTGTAATTAATTCTTATAATATTTATTTTTAATAAAAAATGGCTTGAGTCATTTATTTTTGTTTTTTGTTTTTGAATAAACTTGGTTAATCTTTAAAGGATTGGTTATAACAAAATCACTAATAAAAATAAGGATTATTAATATTAATAGCCCATAAACTTTAAGGTCTCTCTTATTTTACCTCATGAACTTTCAAAATCACCACTTTTTTAAACTTTTAAAGCTCTTCACTTTGCCCCCTGAAATTTTAAAAATCATCATTTACCCTTGTTTTAAAACTCCCCTTTTTTTTTTTCCTATTTTTTGATTTTTCATTCAAATAGATGTAATTAAGCTCACATGATTTGCACATAAGTTACTAAGAGGGAAAATAAGATTATATCACTCTCAGATTTTGTTTCACGTTTATAGTCTCATTTAGCATTTTTTTAATATGTTTCATTTAAAAAAGTCTGTACATATATTTCTTCTTATTTTGTCTACCAATATCTTCTCATCTTTAATGCATAACTCATATTTTTTTAGTATTCAAATTCAAATATCGACAAACATGATAGTTATTAAATGAGTTACATATTAAAAATAAGAATAAATGTATAGACAAACCCTTCATAAATGAGAACAGATAAAAAAACCAAGGCTTCAAGTAAGAGTGTAAATATAAAACAAAACTTAAAAGTGATAAAATTTTATTTTTGCTCTTTACATGTAACCCATGTACGAATCACATAGGCTTAATTTTGTTTATTTGAAAGGAGAATTGAAAATTTTAGAGACAGAGTGTGGAGCTTTAAAAAATCAAGGGCAAAATGGTGATTTTTAAAATTTAAGGGACAAAATAAGAAGTTTTGAGAGTTCATGGGGTAAAATAGTGATTTTCAAAGTTCAGGAGACAAAGTGAGAAAGACTTTAAAGTTTACGAGCTATTAGTATTAATAACACTAAAAAGAATATTTCAAACTTGGCATTACTTTTTATCGTTTTTATATTTTACCAATGTTACATCATCCAATTTGATGTTACAAAAATATTTAAAAAATAGCTCATGTGTTTAAAAATGTAGTTAGAACTAATATGTTTAAATCAAAATAATGTAGAATATGAGAGCTTTATACTGTAACAAATTTTTGCTTCACATCGTAACATGTGAGAGTTTTATATTATAATAGTTAAAACTAATGAGTTTAGAATGAGTTGTCAAACATATTGAACAATTTTAGAAAACAATATTGGGCTCCGTATGTGGAGCTCCATAAGGACTCCACTTAAACCCGATCACAGGGTTCCACATAGGGTGTGTCCCTACATTGGTGTCCATCCTTATGTCTAGGTAGAGCACCCCAATGAGAGGCCTCTTCGTAGGGGCTAGCGATTTATGTTTATGAACTGTGATTCCAATAGAGGATCAAGAGTTATCTAGTGGGTTACTCCAACAACTATCATGGATGACTGACTTTAATGGTTATATTTATGAGTGATTCTTGATTGATACCAAGTGACTTTTTAGATACAGATGATGTTGCAAACGTTAAAGATGTAAATGTAATGTTGTTTAAGAAGAATAATACATCTATATACATGTTTTTAGATGGACATTTACCTAGGTTTTGTTTGGTTTATGAGTTTGAATTATATTGGTTTTAAAATTAAAAAAAATTTAAAAGGAGAAGGTAAGAAATAGCATAATTAAGAGGTTCAATAACAATTATTAGCATAACTTTTTAAAGAGTTTAGCAAATAAAATAATTAAGAGGTTCAATAAAATTAAATACCAAAAATAACCTCAAATTCATACCTAAAGCAAAATACCTCTGCCTCATCCAATCTCTCTTCTCCCATCTCTCTTATCTCTTTGTTCCTCTTTTTCTTGGTATCCATTTCTTCTATGGTTCTCTCTCTTGATCTTCTATCTCTCTCTTGAGATCAAAGAGAAAGATACAGGATTGGTTTCATTATCAAAGGAGATCTAAGGAATTGTTAACGTTGACTTCCCGAATTGAAGCTCCCTCGGTGCTCGCCTCCATCTTCGTTCAAGATCTATCCTCAATCGGAATCTATGATGTCGTATCCGTCGTGACCTATCCTCCATTAGAGATGCAAAGAGCCCGTAGCATTCTTCACGCATTCCCTTGCCGTTGCCGTTTGAGTCTGTTGTTTATGTCAAATCCCTACCTCAAATCTCACATAGCTTCATCAATGTCAAGTTCATCCTCTATCGCAAGTAGAGGAAACGCGAGTAGAAGGGGAGAAAGAGGTCATTTTGGAAATCCATTTTTTTTTAATATGAATGCTATTAATTTCAATGCACAATAAATTATGCGGGTTCTTACCAAACCTAAACTAAAAATGTTATCCTCTATATTTTCTTAAATCTAAATTGTGTCGTTTTAAACTACAATCTAAACTAATGTTTGTATAACCAATTAAATTGTAAATCAAAATAGGAGATAAAATTTGAATGTGTGTTTAGATAGTTGCAATTAGGGAAAAAAAAAAAGAACTAAAAGGATTAAAAATTAAAAAATGAATTTAAAATTCTTGGGACCCATAAGTCCTCTCCCTCTCTCATTTCCTTGTGGAACCAGCATACTTCTAGTTAATAAGTAGAACTCTTCTTTAATTGTAAGTGTAAAAAGCGATTCAAGAAGTATGAATTCAAAGAGAACATGAATCCAATATTGAAAAACTTGAGTTGTTGCTTTTCTTTCTTTCTTTCTTTCTTTCTTTTTACTCAAATCACACTACAAATAAATGTTTTCAAATGCTTCTTTGAATTGTGTTTCTTATCCGAACTAGCTTTTTGGTTCAAATAGCCGAATCAAATAAGGACTAATTCTTCTTAATAAATTTGAGCCCCTAGATGAGCTGAGCCAAATGAGAGGTCATAACCAATATGGGGTCAATTTGATAAATATCATTTTTGTGGTACTTTTATGGGTTTGAAACATTTACTTTCAAAGAGTATAAAAATACATTTAATCATATGTAGTTTAGGTTAGAGTTAGATAAATATGTGTCATCTGAGAATATTTTTGCTTCTTTGGCTATGATAAATAACATGAATTAAAGAAAGAAAATAAAATAATTAATACCATAGTAGTAATAAAGAAGTGGTTTACGACCCAATTTACACAATAATATGGTGATGGAGATTTTAAGTTCGTTTGGTTCATAGATTTGAGTAGAAAATTTGAATGAAGATTTAAATTTTTGTGAGAGAAAATACTATAACAAAATGATTCGAATCGTGATTCAAACCAACGAAACAAATGGGCTCTTTGTAAATTGGCTGGCATTAGTGGAGAATGTTCTGATTATTTATAATCACTTGTTTATTAGAAAAAAAAAATATTCTTCATATTTCTTTAATTTTTATCCAAGAGTATTTCCTCCATAATTAGCATGGAAATAATTTGTAGAAAATAGCACCCCTATTATAATACAAAAACCATTTTTTTTAACTTGAAGGAGGGAGAGATTCGAATTTATAAAAATTCTCGTAAAATTGAGAATGAAGTTTTCATTTTGTACATGTCAGATCATGAATTAGGAACTACTTAGAGCTGAGTATGGTTTTGCTGCTAGGCTATGCTTGTAACCATACGAAAACCAATGTTCTAACATTCTTTTTCTCCCTTTCTTTTTTCCTTTGTTTGAATTATTCATATACAAACAAATAAATAAAGTGTGTCCTTTAAATTCTAGGCGACCTTATTTTTTTTCTTTTTCTTTTTCAAGTTTGACACATGAACATGATCTCCCACTGCAAGAACTGAATTTAGCCACCAGATATATTTAGAATTCTTAAATTATACGCAGCTGCCAAATTTTTACCATAATTTCGTCCCTTTACCTATAATAAAACCAAAAGAAATCCACATTATAAAGCTGCTTAGCTAAAAGGGAAAATGTGGGAAATTGAAAAAAAAAAGAAAAACACACACACACACACACACACGCACACAAAAGAGTAAATCTCATTGGGCCTCTTTTGGGCCGTGCTTTTGGGATGGACTTTGACCGAAAATCATACAAAATTCTATTTTTTAATATTTATTTTTTATAAATATTACGCATATTTATTTGTAACACAATTTAACATGAAATATAAATAATAGTATGAGATAAACTGTTTTAAATATAGTATAAATAAAGACAATTTTTAAAAATATGATATAACATATAATTTTCTCCCAAGCTCAATTCTCTCCTGACACAATTCTGAAAGTCCAACCATCCCTTTACCCGCTGCTGTTGTTTTGTTGGTTTGCTGTACATAGTTTTCAGCTTTTTTTTAATGAAGTTCTTGATTAGCAAAAACAAAAAAGAAATTAAATAATTTATTTTGAGTTTTTTTTTTCTAAGTCATATTTTAATTTGTAAATCCGTAAATTTAATTTGAAGGTTGTAGATCGGAGTATGGATTGAGATTTTTTTAATCTAAAGGTTTGGATGGGATTGTGTATTGAGATTTTCTTAAACATAATGTTTTAGATTGGATTGCAGGTTAATCTTAAATCCACAAAATCCAATTTATGAACACCCCTAACCACAATGCCAGTCAATTTAAGGCAAACAACGGTCCTTTTGGTCAATATTGATTGGTCTGCGTTAGTTATATAGAATGCTAACTCCTAAGTCAAGCACACGATATTCAGAAATTAAAAAAAAAAAAAAAAAAAGAAGAAGAAGAAGAAGTCAAGCACATGTTTCCACAAATGCGACTGAAGCCACATATTCATCACAGAGAATTCCACAATATGACTCAACCGACTAGTAATTAGGCGGCTTATTCAATCTTAGGCTTGAAATTCAAAACTTAAATATGAGTCTTTTCATTCAAAACTTAAATATGAGTATTTTCATTCGGGTCTTGATGCTTGTAATTTGTCTTTGTTTGTTCATTCGTCTTTACTAATAAATCCAATCTTTATCTGGGCTCAATTTTCTTCATAGTAGACGATATATAGGATTTTATTTATACTAATCTCAGTTTGAATAAAGTTTCATTAAAAAAAAATCTGATTTTCTTTGAACCCATTAAACTTTGCCGCCCCCAGTCCCCACCAACAAGATGGAAAACGTTTTTCAACACTTTTTGCTTGAAAATTGAAACTAACAAATTAAAGTTATTCTAATGCAATTCTGATTTAGCAAAAGAAATGATAATTAAGTTGTTAAGAAATAAGATTCATCTCCCTTTCTCTAAAATTTTAATTTTTGAGTGTGCCTTTTAGAGCAGCCATATATAATCATCAATATATTTTCTTGTTCATTTTACTTCTCTTTTTTATAGTAACTAATTAACTAACCATCTCTTTATTTTATTGAAAAACAAAATTCAATTAAAAAAGAGACTCAACTTTATTTTAGATTAATTGCTACATCAGACTATTTAAATTTTAGAAATATAATAGCCAAGTCAGAGGCAGTGTGTCACGTCATCTCGGCGATCGAATCCAAAAATAATTGACTTTGACTTCCTCTAAAACTTTATACATACATACATACATATATATATATATAATTAGAAGTATTTATTTGACCAAGTTTAACTTGATAAGTACATAGATTGAATACATCCGTACGTAAATAGCACATGCATTTGAAGCTTTCTAAAGTCTTCGAAATTTCACCGCCCTCTGTCTTCGCCGATATCTTTCCAAGAAAGTCCTCTATATAAAAATGACGAAAAGAAAATTTAATAATGTTTTAGTTAGCGATATCTGGAGCAAATAAATAATTAATAATAATTATATGATAATATGCTCCATGGTTCAACGTGCATGTATTTTCATGATTGTTTATATTTACCAAGATATACATTGATGCTTAATTTTTAGTGAAGTCATCTTACACATACATACATTGTATATACATACATACAAATATTTTTATATGTATAACATATGTGTACATTTTTGCGGATGAACTTACACATACACGTGTATTTAATTAATGAAA
Source organism: Artocarpus hirsutus (assembly GCA_946598075.1). Classification (NCBI taxonomy): domain Eukaryota; kingdom Viridiplantae; phylum Streptophyta; class Magnoliopsida; order Rosales; family Moraceae; genus Artocarpus; species Artocarpus hirsutus. The sequence continues at coordinate 16,382 of CAMOHE010044244.1, read as the reverse complement.
TAATGCTAAGATATTAACTTTTATCTTATCTTTTTATTGCTAGTACCAACTTAACGTATGTGAGTTTTCTTTCTTTCTTTTTTTTTTTAAGTCATGCAAGTTGTTTTTTTTTTTTTTTTTATGGGTTATTAATATTAATGGTTTCTAAATTTTAGGATCTCTCTCACTTTACCACATGAATTTTAAAAATCATTACTTTACCTATGAACTTTCAAAATTCCTCGCTTTGCCCTTGAATATTTAAAATCATCATGTTGCCATTGTTTTTTTGATTTTCCATTCAAATAGATAAAATTAAACCTATACAATTTGCATATGAATTATCTGTAAGAGTAAAAATAAGATTTATCACTTTCAAGTTTTGTTTCACGTTTGCATCCTTATTTAACATTTTTTTTAATCTACTCTCATTTAAAAAAGGAATTTGTATGTACATTTTTTTTCGATATTGTTTGCCAATATCTCCTCATTTTTAGTGCATAAATCATCTTCTTTTATTCAAATTCAGACGTCGACAAATAATATTGACTTATTAAATGAGTTACGCATTAATTATAAGAAGAAATGTGGAGACAAATTCTTCCTAAATGAGAGTTTAGATAAAAAAGCAAAGGCGAGAGAGTATAAACGTGAAACAAAATTTAAGAGTGATAAAATCTTATTTTTACCTTAACAAGTGACTCATGTGCGAATCAAATGGCTTAATTATATCATTTTGAATGGAAAATCAGAAATTTAGAAGACAAAGCAAGAAAGTTTGATAGTTCAAGGGCAAAATAGTGATTTTTAAAATTCAATGGGCAAAGTAAGGAGTTTTAAAAGTTCAAAGAGTAAAGTAATTGATTTTTAATAGTTTCGGGGGTAAAGTAAGGGAAATCTTAAAATTTAAGGACCATTATTGCTAATAATCTTTTTTTTTTATTGATAGGTGTTTAAAAAATGTGCAAAAATTTACAAAATGAATTAACATTAAAAGATCACGCATATATGCATACGCGAGTTGGCATTATTAAGAAATTCGTATCCCTAACACTTTTTTCTTTAAAAAAACTAATTTAACCTTTATATTCTTTTAAGTAACGTTTAATTGTTATTATAAAGGTAAGTAGAAATTAAAGGCACATTAAATTGATTACCTTTTGTTTATTTATTTATTTATTTAGTTACTTAATTGGTCAAAAGGGAAAAGAAAAGGTAATGAAAAAACAGTCAAACACAATCAAAGTAATTTGTAAAATCTTTCCATATCATTTTGCATATAACAATATTTCAATCTAGATATTTTGCTTCACTATTGAATGGCCTTATTACACAATTGCCTAAGCGATCGTTTAAGTACGGCACATAAGTAGGGATCAGGCAGCCGAGGTTTTAGACTTAAGAAAGGGTCTTTGACTCATTAATTAATAACCTCTCTCTAAACCCCACAACTAATTCCAATAAAGTTGCATTTTTTGGTACTATATAAAAAGTCAACGTCCACTTGCCACCCTTTTTTTTAAGTCAATTTCCTAGTCTCCAGGAAATTTTTCCTCTTAGCCTCACAAGACGATATGTACTCCAAGAAGCTTGCAAAATCTGTGTCCTTGTAACGCCTTGGATTCTGTTCATCAATGAGTTTAGGCCACGGAGAAACCATGGATTCAAAGGACAGACTATGCAATGACGCAACTGAAATCCTTCCTCTCATTGAGTTCACTAGAACCCTATGTAACACGCTTTTGTATCTGCCATTGCTAAATATCTGTTCATTAATTCCAAAGTACTAAAGTCAACCAACATATCACAATTAATTAAAAGAGTGTATTGAAAATACGGTTCAAACTGTCAGTAATTACAACTAAAAACATTACAACAATTCAATTTTTGTGAGTTCAAATGTTGTGTCATATTAATATTGTTCAAATGTTGTGTCATATTAATATTGACTTAGCTAAATAAATATGTAGGTAGTAGCAAATTAAGTAAGTTTAAATTAAGTCAATTACCTCGAGGTGGTCACCGACGTTTACGACAAAAGAACCGGGGATCGGATCGACGGTGACCCACTTGTCTTGGAACTGAATCTGGAGGCCTTCAACTTGGCCTTGAAGGAGAAGAGTGAGAAATCCATAGTCTGAGTGAGGAGGAATGCCTAGGGTTAGATCAGGCTGGGGACAAGGTGGATAGCAATTCACAACCATTAGCTGGCTTCCATCTTGGAATTTCTTGATGATATTATTATTATTGTCGTTTTTGTCTTCTTCCAAGCCTTGATCTTCTGTCTTCTTTTGCTCCTTTGTGGTTCCCACATTACTCTCTAATAAGCTATCCACAATGGCCTCCATCAACATTAGGAACAAGTAGTTGGTCTCTTTTGCGTAGGTAGCCGCCAAATTCCTATTTAAGAATAAAAAATAGCAATTAAATAAAGTCCTCCAATCATGGTGGCTACAATAACAAACAAGCAAATTTATTAAATCCAATCCAACTATTATCAGGGATAGTTAATGATATTTTATTGATTGGAAACAAAAATAATGTATGCAATATAATTAACAATTAAGGAGATCTTTAATATTCAAACTAATGAGGGATTATAAGTAACCCAAAGTAAGTATACCTGCAAGGCTATGAGCCTGCAAGCAACGCGCTCTGACCTATTGCATGATAATAAATTAAAAAAAAATTCAATAATAATTAAATATATACATGTACGTATACATATAATATGCATATGTACATATTTGGTTGAATTAATCTTAATATATTAATCAATTAGAAGAAAAACGAGCTACTAGCTAGGTAATCCCCACAAGCATAGGACAGCCATTAATTTGAGGATCACAATATCTAAAAACAGACTTCCAAGAAGACGAATACAAATAATATATATATATATATATATTAAAATAATATGGAAAGATGAACCAAATTAGTCTCTTTCTCTCTGTCTCTCACCTAAAGTCCACGGGAGAAGAAGGCCAACGAGGAAGATTATCCGACAAGGGGTTACAGATTAGCTTGAGGAAGTCCCTCCAACAAAAAACCTTGTCGGTGTTTTGGTTGAAGCTTGTCCCATATCTGACCGGAGACTTCATATCCGAGGTCATGTACTTTGCCCTCTCCTCAAATGGAAGCTCAAAAAACCTTGTGCTCACCTCTATCATTCTGCTTATCACATCACTTGGAATGCCATGGTTCACCACCTACATTAATTTAACATATATAACGCAAAAATTAGGTGACGGGTTTTGAACTCTACACCTTGTGACAGAGTAAGGTATGAAATTTATACTGATAAATATATTTACCTGAAAGAATCCATATCGTTCGCAAGCGTTGGCTAAGGATTTGAGGGCTTGTGGCCTGTTGGGGCTTAGCAATTCGGCGAAATCTATGATGGGTAACTTGAGATTTTTGCTCTTTCCCTCGAACCTTGCTTCTAATTTGCGTGAAATGTTGTTAACATTATTGGGTCGATCTTGAAGAGGCAAAATGTACTTGTCAGGAACTTTACTCACGCCTCTTTCGTACAGGTGTTGTACCCCGTTCTGGTACGATAGTACTTGGCTTTCAACATCATGAGTAGTAGTCATAGTCATTGCTAATATTGTTGGAGACATGGAAATCAAACCTGCAAAAACAAGCAAGAGACATGATGTTATATTTAGAGTGCTCAACAAATTGTTGTACAACATAAGTCAAATATAAGCTTTTTGTTAGATATACAAGAGAGAGATATGGGGAAAAACAAAAAGAAAAAGAAAAACAAGAAGAAAGAGATATTTCATGTTGTGGTGATATATACTTTACCTAAAAGATAAGGGATAATAAAAGGGATAGTGAGGAATTTAATTTGGAGTGAAAAATGAGCAAGTTGGGGGGATATATATAGCGGAAAATTATTAAGGGGGTTAAATGAAAGCAATGGCAAGTTTTTGAGAAAACCGGCTTCGGTTTTGTGAATCCGGAGGTCTGGCTATAAGAAAACCGTTGACAAAGATTATTTCAGTCAGCTCACGGGGAGCTGTGGTAGGGACAAGAAAACCATTTCCACACAAATACATACATACATGCATACATACATACATATATATATATATATGTTGTAATTCAACTGTAATGCTTTGTCCTCTTTCCTAGGACCTACTCTTCTGACGGTGAGGTCTCTTGATCCCTTTTCCTTGCAAATAATAATAATAATAATAATAATAATAATAATAATAATAAATGAATTAATATTGCAATTGAATATGTATGATAAAATGGCTGACTTTTGGCATGCAGTGCTCATCCGTTAAGTAGGGTCACTTTCCCTTTTCTTTTGGTGGACTCAAAACTATGTCTATTCATTTCAATTCAAATACCACCTGTCTTTCTATTTTGACCCTGGTGGAAGGAAATGCAGTAGATTTTATATTTTAAATACTCTTAGTCGGAGTGGATACCTTTGAAGTAAAAATTTTGTCAAGAAATTCGCATATTATACGAGTATGCATACGATCACTAGATATGTACCACAAACAAGTGTTTTGATAATTCATTAGTAGCAAGTGTTGGTTTGTTTAGAGGAAAAAGTGAAAGAAGAGAGAATGGTGAAGCCTCGTGCCTACGAACTTGAGACTCATATAGTGTTGGAGTGGATTTCCAAACATCAATCTTCGTCTATGTGCTTTGTCATCCTCACCGTGTTCCTTCTGCTCTTTAGTTAGGGCACTGGGGGGTTGGCCTGTACAAGACAGTTTAACGCTTAAGTCAAGCAAACATCAATGGAGGTGTTTTAGGAAGAATAGAAAAAAATGGTTTTAGTAGGAGGGAGTGTAAAAGAAAAGGATCTCTTTTTGGTTGGGTTTTATGTTCTATTTATACTTGTCTTACCCTAATCAGATGATTGTCTCAGCAATCATCTGATTTGGACACATTATATCTTTTCAGGCTTAGGGTTTGTTTTGATTTTCCCTTCAAGAATGTTTATAATTCTTCTCTTTTGTCATCCTTTGGGATTCATGTACATTCATGTATTTTCCCTTTTAGCATCACAAGTAAATGGACATGCATCATTTGGACAAGGAGTGTCCCGATATACTTGATACGTATATCATTTTTTAGTCGTTGTGTAGCATTAAGACACGTGTAATGTTACGGGTGGTGGCCTTGACACCACGACATGTGACTCGACAGGGTCTATGCCTTGATATCTCGAGATTCTATCCTTGAGATTTGAATTAATCTAGTCTCAAATCGGAGTTCCTTGGTATCCATCATATCAATTGAAGGTTCAAGTATTTAGGTTGAGGGTTCATCTACTAATGGCTAATCTAAGTGTCCGAGAAAGAGGTCGACTTGATTGAGCATGTCGATCAAGATAGATAATTATGAGATTTTATTGACACGTGTCACGACAGTTTAATGAAAAATCCCCCAATACATGGTTGTTTGGTAGGAGAGAAATATGATACAATGGATTGATTGGGGGATGTCTCAAATCTTTTAATGGACTTCAATTTTAGATATGTCCAATTATTCAAAGATTAGAGAAGGGATTCCTTACCAAACACAATAATATAAACATCTTCTACACTCTTCTCTATTTTTCTTAACCAGGTTACCTTTAAAAAAAAATATATTTCTCTTCTTGTTTTCTTTATCTTTTGCTAATAGATTGGGTGAGCCATTAAAACGAGAGGACGATATAACGAAACACGTGTTCTTCATGGCATCTTAATCCAACCACATGAGCCATGCTGAACTTAAACGTTAAGCATATGGTGAGTCATGCCGTACATAACATAACATCATTGTACCTAATTAACAGGTCGTGCTAGGCACGACGCAACCCATTTGACAACTTGACCAAACATAGCCTAAGCACGTGTTATAGAAATTTTGCAAGTGAAGAAAATTTCTTGCTTTACTTACTTGGCTTGGTGATAAAAGTATACTACACTCTTACCCTCGGCTAATATAAATGAAGTCCGTGTGTGTATATATATACAAAGTACTACAGGACTATATATTAAGCGATTGTAAAGACTAACTATTTAATCTTACATTCCATAAGAGGTAATAAAACTAACACACTCATCAAATTATAAATATATGCATGCCTCTATAATATATAGTCACTAAGTCTGTCAAGTATCCATATAAACAATGGCATTCCTGATCTTGTCAAGATATTTGATTAAGCCTGAGTCATATCACATTTACGGTCGTTCATTGTTCACACTTTTTTGACTGGCTGTTATGACATAATTATTTGAGAAAAAGGATATGCATGTCTTTTAAAAAGATCTGATGGCTATATAATTACTAAATTAGACATGAACTCCACTCAGAATTAAAGTAGATTTGATTCTTCTTTTTTGATAAGCAAAATGATATTTTAGAAGTAAATTACCTATTTATCAAAGTGTAGTAAATAATAGGTCATTTTTAGTTTTTAACTTTTTGTTTTTCTATTTTACGTATTTTTTTCTTTTTTTTTTTCCCTCAAACTCTGAAATGTTTTGGTTTGTTTCTTAGAATTCGGTATTTACTTGGAGTATAATTTGGGATATTTGGTTTAGTGTAAATATTGCAGATTTACACCTTATTAATGGCCTATTTATTAACCCTTTTTTTAGAGCTCGACCTATCAAAACATGAATTAAAGGAATTAAAGGAAGAATAAAGAATCTTGTATAAAGCTTAATAGTTACTCAACTTATATTTGTATATTAAGCCCGTGGGCGAGAAAAAAAGGAATGATCAATAATATAGTTGAATGGGAATGAAAGAATTCTTTAGCTTAATCATTCTCCGAAGTACTGTAGATAATTAGATCTTCAACTAGATCTATAATTAAAATATTTGATCTATCATGGCTTAGAGCCTAAATATATTTTCAAACCTAGCTAATGCTAGTCATAGTCTACCTTCTAACTAGCTAGCTAGTTGACATTTTGGCGAGTTATTTTTGAGTGCCAATTATTCCAATATTTAATATGTGGTCGTCTATTGTTATGTGTGTGTGTGTGGTGCCATGTGGAAGCAAATGGTATAGTGAAGTTTAATTATAATAAATATATATATATATATATATATAGATTAATTAGTATGTTGGCATATCAGAGAGTTTTGCAATCACTTTAAATGTATTTATAAAATTTTCAGGTGAAATTAGATTGATCCACCTCAAGTACACAACAATAAATTTTATTAATTTTTCGATAAAGGAGAAAATAAATTAACAAAAGATAAAATGTAAAAAAGAAAATCCATTTCTCTTTTTTTTTTTAACTAAATTGAGAGAAAATAAAAATAATATCGAAGACTATTAATATATCTCAACTAGATCAGCATTACTGACAATCTCACCGTCTAACAAATTTCCAATTTGATTATTTAATAAGAAGATAAAATTACGATAATGTCAAAGACAAACAAATTAAGACCAACCACTAAAAGAAACAAAAATAATACTGAGAGCCGGTAAACAGTTTCAAAAGATAAAATTGAGACTCATATCTTAAAAAAAGGCTACAAATATATCACGTTAAATACCCTCTAGTTAAAATCCAATGGAAAAAAGCCTAGATTGGAAATATTAGACCCATCTACTCGGAGTTAGATAACTACAAAATCTGTAATAGGAGCATGTCATATCCCTGTAAATTGCACTAGTGCAGAAATTTAGGCTATTGAACCACCAAGAAAAATCTTCCAATTCAACCACAGCAAGCTTGCCAACAACATATTTATCTTCATGGAAAATATTAGAAGTCCGATAGGAAATTATATCTAAGTAACAAACTGCCTAGAAAGTCTTCTATCAACATAAGTAAAGTCCTATTTAAACCAAAGGTAATTCCCACTTAAGGGACTAAAAAAATCAATAATACTATTAATTCCCATCAATTTAGCTTCAAAGCATAGAAAAATTCCCAAGGGTTTAGCAAAAGAACCTTTTGCAAAAACCTCCAGAAGTTCTGAAGATCTCATCACATCCTGCTAATTTGGGAGAACCATTAATCACACCATCAATATTGATTTTAATCTATCCCTAAATAGGATCATGTCATTGCTTCAATATTTTTGGCGCTTAGCTACTCAGTTTATTTTGAATATTTAACGACTTTAAAACATCAAATTAATCACACAAGTCAAGTTACGAAAAATCACTATATATATATATATATATATAATATGAAACACTTTAGTCACTTTGGTCTATTTGGCAATATTATCTTGCTATATCTTATTTTATACATCATTTTATGAAAGTTACCAAGTGTATTAATTTGAAAAATTAAGCCAAGATGTGACATGTATGTTAAAAGCACTAATTGTATGGTAAGATTAACTCAAATCAAAAATTTTAGTTAATGCTACGTATAGTTCTTATATGTTACAGTATAACGTAAAAATAGGTTATAATTTAAAGTCCTCTTATGCAACATTAATTTGAATTAACTGGTTTAAACTAGTACTCTCAAATACCCTATTAGACTACATTAAAATTGGACAAAAAATCTAAATTGAGAAGGAAAATAATACTGATGGGGGCTCCCCACCAACCGATGTGGTGATACAATTTCCGATCTGACAAAAAGAAGAAGAGAAAAGTTTATCCATGCATGCATTACAGCTGTTGACCTAAAAGTTCTTGTTTTACATGATTGTAGTTTAATATACATAAAATAAGCTTTTTGAAACGGGCGCATGCATGCAAAAATCATAAGATATATACAATAAAGTTTCCCTATAGGTTTACAGAAACAACCAACCATCTTCCAATTGAATTTTGATGGACCCAGGTAGATACATTTAAAGTGCATGCTTATCTTTGGACTTAGCCAGTCTCTTGATTGGATTTATTAGTTGTAAGGGTTGGGTGGGAACCCCATCAATATTAAAAAATAGCCACGTTAATTTATGTTTATAAGATAGCAATGATACTATTAAAATATCATTGATCTTTTGTTTTGAATTATATATAAGATATTATTACACTAAGAGGGTGTTTGAGAAGTCAGTTTGAACTAATAGTATGAACCTAAACACATAGTAATTTAAATTTTGTAAGAGTAAATACTGTATCAACTTAAATTTTGAGAGATAAAACACTGTAACCAATCAGTTTGAGTTATTTTTTTGTTTGAACTAGATTTTCAAACAGATTCAATTAATACTGTTGAAGGGTTTTCTGAAAAGGTTTAAAGGGCGTCTCCTACCCGTCCAATTCATCTGATGCCCCTTGAACTTAGGTCACTTTGGCCTTTAGAATATTTTATTTTCTAGCACGAGTGACCAATTAAAGGCCAGTACCATTAGATCTCCAAGTCAACCCAACCCCAAAATTCAAAGGGTGACCCTAATTTGTATGTGGCTACGATGATGCCAAGTGGGTTGGAGGTCTACCGCAGTATTGTCTCCTTCAAGATCAGTTGAATGTATTTGTTTGTTTTATATTTTTATATTTTTGCTTAGAATTTGTCCCTTGCTCATAGTTCGTTGCATGGTTATATGGGTCCACGTCAGCTCCTCAATATTGAATGTTTTGTGCATGTAATGCAGCCCTTTTTATTGATAATATTGTCTTTTGTAGTTCACATCTTACAGGTATCTCTCCGCGTTATGCGTTGTTTTTTCTTTTTTTTGTTTTGACTTTTATTTTTCAACTATAAATATGTAGACTTTCAAGTGTTGTATGATTTTCTAATTTATGAATTGGTCTTTGTGTGTATATCTGAATCCTGTATCGATGGTGTGAAAACATAAAATAATATAATATATATACGATTATGTATATATATATTTTACTCTTCATCTCTTACTGTATGAGCTGAGCGCTTAAGCAATATTCCATTAGATTAGTCTGTTTTTCAATTATATTATTAGAAGTCTTTTGGGGGAGTCTATGAATGATTTAGAGATAGGTTTATTTTAAAGGTACTATATATATTGCTATAATATTCATGTAATCACGTGAATATATATATTCGAAACCCCGTGAACAAAACATTCTTCATTTTCATGAATAGGCTGTTTTTAGATTCTGATTGGTTAATTAACAGAATGAAAGATGTAGAAGGAAAAATTGGATACAGTCAAGTGTATCCATATATCCATCAAAGTTCTCACAGGCTAGCTATAGTGATATATATAAAGTTGTGTTAGGTTATTGTGTATTATATACACACACTAAAAAAAATTAAACTTTTAATCACAACAATTTTTTGTAAAACTTTTAGTCACAATATTTTTATGTGACTAATATACTTTTAGTCACAATTAAAAACATGTCGTCACTAAAAACCTCGTAACTAAAAGTTTTAGTTATAACAAAAATTGAATTAAAGTTGTGACTAAATACACATTAGTCACAACATTTTATTGTGACTAAAAATTTTATTAAAACTGTTATGATTAAAAGTTTATTTTTTGTAGTGACTTTTTCAAACAAGGATGGTAATTATTTTCAACTCAAAACAAATATTACAACTATAGTCTCCTAAAAATACCAAGATTGATATTAAAAAAAAATTCATTGTAATAAGGAAGACGGTCACACTATATATTGCTTTAGTTTAGAAAAAAAGAGGAATTCATCGTGCACTATTTTCACTTGACGTGCGCATAACTCCACAAAAATGATCATAAAGTCAAGATCCATAAGAGATAAATCTTTTGTTGCCCTCCTTTGCGGGTTCTTCTGCCTAATATGATGACAGATCATTTGTTTTGTCAATTTTTGTCATCCTAAAATCTTCCATATTAAACTTTTAGAAAGTTATAGATAGGATAAAAAAACTAAAGTAAAAATCACAAAGTGGTAAAAGAAAATACAAAATCACAATTGAATCGAGATCCGAATGAACAAAGCTAATCACTGCCATAGATTAAAATCTAAATATAAATGTATCATTATTTAAAATATAAAGACTATAAATAAATGAAAAGAAAAAAAAATATCATAGATGAAAATTTTAGAATCTCTCCATCTTCTGTGGAGAGAATGCTAAAATTTGAGATGAAGAGAAAAAGAGAAAGGAAAAAAAGAGATCATAGGATCAACTTTAATCATTAAGAATAATTCCATTAGATCAAACACTTTTACATCACAAAAAATAAAATTGGATGTCGATTACAAACGGTGACTAAATAAAAAATTTTACCGGGGAACTTGAGTAAAACTAAAGTTTTAAACTAAATGAATAATATAATAAACAATGGAAGTCTATTTTTTTTTTCTTTATTTTGCTTTTCTATTAATTTATAATTATCTTTTCTTATTTTTTAAATATATATAATTAATTAGTATTGAATGCTATTTCGTTTATTAGGTGGCTATATAAGAAGAATAAGAGATAAAATTACAAATTTTTAAAAACATAAAATAGGGTCACCTTGAATAAGAAAACAATGTCGAAACTATAATTTTTTTAAAATATATATAGGGGCCAGGAAGGCGAGTTTACAACCCCTTTTGATCCAAACTCCCTTCGTTCCTGATTCCAAACTAATTTCTAAGTTTAAAATAGATATTATTATGCATTTTTTCCTTCAAATTATTATTATTATTATTATTATTATTATGAATTGTTGTCCTAATAATATCCCTTTTGTCATGATGACATGTACATGATAAACAAATGATTTAACAACCACTCTGTGCCCAGTGCATTATTGGGCATGTGAGACAGCAGAGAGGGCTTAATTAAGAAGAAACAAAAACTTGTAATTATTTTGATGATTTGTACATAGGTATCAGTTCATGAAAGACTAAAGATTCCTTCCCTAATGGCTAGTCTGATTGAGAAGTGTTCCCTCTTTCTGAGTCGCCAGTTGTTTGGTGGTCTGTATTTAATAACCAACCATCCAAGACAATTATTGTTCCTTCCATGATATACAGTGTATATATCGAAAAGACAAAAAGATAGAACAATTGATCTGTCATCACGGAGAGCCGCAGACAACTAGGTTTCAGGTCTTCAATGACATTTGATGCACATAACTACAGAAGTTTGTCTGTACATTGCTTTGTTGCTAAACATTGTTAACAAATTATCTTGTGTCCGAAGAAGAGACTATTTTTTTTTTTTAATATTATAAGTTTTTTTTTTGTTTTATAATGAGAGCTTTACATGAAGGACTATTCCAACTCATCAATTCGAGTGGTTGCTCCAAATAACCTATTAGACGCTCTATTTTTATATTATTGATAGTAAAAAGAAAAATAAAACAAAAACTCTTAAATTTTATAATGGTTTATTTTTAACGTGAGAGTCATGTTTATTTTTTTTAATCGTGGCAAAAATATACAATTATGATAAAGAAAAAGTTTATTGGGAAAATTACACATCCCACAATGAAAAAGGATCATTAAGACAATGCATAGGTCCCTCAAGTTAACAAAATTAATTAGAGAGGAGAGCTTAAAAATTTCACTCAATTATTAAGCTGAAAGTTCAGGGAAAAAGTAAACACATTTGCATGTATATTTACATCGACAAAAAGTAAGAAAGCATTTACCCTCCAAAACGAAAAGTAAGAAAGCGTTTAAGTTGTACAAGTTTTCTTTATTTGTTAAGTACATATATTTTAATTCAAAGCATGCGGATATTAGGACCCTTAATTAACTTTTGTTGCTGTTGTTGTTAAAAATTAGTTATATATTGATCCTTATATCATGCTACACTACAAGAAAAACTACATTTAACGATATATTATTTATAACATGTATTTTTTGAATATCGTTGAAAAGTACATACAACGACATCTCAAACAAAGATGTCATTAACGACATTTGAAACAATAATTAACGACATCTATATAAATGCCGTATTAAAGGTCTCCTTTTAACGACAATAGTTTAGTATCGTTAAATTATTTAACGACAAACATGAGATGTCGTCAAAGCCTTGGAGATTCCATGACATCCCTTATAGACGACATCTTGACAAATGTCATCTATAAGGGATGTTGTGGAATCTTCAAGACTTTAACGACATTTTCTACTTGTCGTTAAATAATTTAACGACACTAAACTATTGTCGTTAAAAGGAGACCTTTAATACGGCTTCTATAAAGATGTTGTTAATTATTATTTCAAATGTTATTAACGACATGTTGGTTAGAGATGTCGTTGTATGTACTTTTCAACGACATTTAAAAACTACATGTCGTAAATAATATGTCGTTAAATGTAGTTTTTCTTGTAGTGCTATTAATATGGTTATATATGTTATTTATCATTATTTGGTTGCTATTTCAAAAAGATGATTATATCATAAGATTTAAATCGTCTGTCTAATTTTGGTATTCTAAATGGTGTCAAACCAATTATATTATGATACATCATTTAAAAAGTTTAAAATAGTATTTAATTGACTTATACATTTTTTTTATTAAATGGTGTGTCATAAAGTAATTGATTAGATACTATTTTAGATAATAAAAATTGGACAAACAATTTGAGTCCGTTAATGAAGTGCTATTAAGCTGTTTATTCCTTGTTACTATTTTATAAATTATCTTCATTTTTCATTTTTATTCATTACAATAAAAATGAGTGGAGTTCGTGGGGGTGCTCCATGGCGACGCTAGTCCTTTAGGTCACCCATATCCCGTGCCAAGGCCTCATCTAGTCTAATGTCACATCTAGGGGGAAGTGGAGGTAGACTTGTGTTTTGTCTTTGCTAATTTGGCCAACCTACTTCTTGAACCCGAGCTTGATCTACTCTCCTCCTTCATTCTCGACTACCCATAGAATTAGCTCTTCGTCATCAGCCACCCTCAATGTCATCGGTTTCCTTAGGGTTACCTCGCTGACTACTATTTTGGCCACCAGCATGGTTCTTTTGGTCTTCTAGGTCATCACCTGAAGGGTTACTGCCTTGATCTTGAATGCCATCTAGGGCTACCAAAATTTTTCAAGCAGTCTATTCATTTTATCCACCTTTTTCTCTAGCAGGGTGGTTCGTGAAAGCTGTGTACCTCTTTTAGATCCTCCAGTGCCACCTCCAACTGATTTATCACCTCCTTGAGTGATATAGTTATTTGTGTTAGCTCCAATATGATTGGTGCGAATGGTCACCTTGATGATGGTGGTGGTTCGTCTTCAAAAGATGGCCCTCCTTCTAACGCCAATTGTTGATGGTGGAAAATGATCAACAAACAATTCTCATAGATCACCATGGCTCCCACAAATTTAATGCAATGAAATATGAAAAAAAAAAATGCAAGAAAGCAATGGACAGATAAAACTTATAATGGTTTACTCTTAAATGAGTTACATCAACTTCGTTTTCCTTACGCAACTATTCGTATAATATATTCTAAGATTTGAGGAAATAAAAGACATGAAGAAAATGAAAATGAGGGAGTTGGGATTTGAGAGAGGAGAAAACCCGGCTCTTCATCTCTATCCCCTTTTATACAACACCGTATTATCATTAAAAAAGCGAATAAAATATTGTTTATGGGAGAAAAATCTCTGTGTTCTATGCTAGCTCATTCCCTTTGGACGTGGTGCCTCTGCACAGGTGGAGAATGTATCGAGTCTGATGCTAGTGATCTTAAATTCATACGCACTACCTCGACTATTAATCTTACCCACTCTTGTCTATTCTTCTTGCAATAATGGACAGAGAACACGAAGTTCTTTTAAGCTCGACCTCATGCCAAAGTGATGAAGTCATTTGGTCATCTCAACCTTCAATATATTTAAGATTAATAGGCCGAGTTGGGCTTTTTTTGACCTCGTTTTTGGAGTCTTAGGCCATCGAGATCTCAAACAATAGAGCTTAATGTATAAAATTGATATTGGGCCTAGTGTTTTCAGTTTTCATTTTCGCTCATCTCTCTCTTGAAATCCCATCTCTCATTTCTCTGTTCAATGATGCCTCACCTACTGCCATCCTACTAATCCTCCCTTCCAGTAAACCCCAATGATAGGAACCCATTACCATAGCAGGCAACAACCAACACCGAAGGCCCTTTTCTCCCTCCCCTCTTTGTTGAATGTAGATCCCCTCTGGCTGGATCTTCAGTAATTACAGACTCCTAGCCCCAAAATGTCATCGACTATAGCCTCCTGGTCTTAAAGCACTGTCAATTGCTGCCCTCAACACGGACTGTTGTTGATTGCGACGTTGAGCCCCATCATGTCTTCATCATGCCACCATACATCCACTACCGTGAACTTCCCCAAATCACTAGCCTCGCCATTAGGAACTCCACCACCAGTGTCATCGCCAGGTTTCTCCACCGTCATAGCCACCTTGGAGCTGACCAGAGTGTTGCAGTTAAGGAGGAAGACGCTCCAAGAAAAAAATTATAAAAAAAGTTTAAACAATTTTCACATAATATTATTAATTAGTATTAAATTAACTATCGGTGTTTTTTAAATTAAATTTGGTTTTGTTTATATTACTAATATAAAAAATGTGTTTTATTTTAAAAAAACATACTGCAATATACAACCAAACATAATTTTAAAAAATTCTTAGCACATTTCCCAATATATTGTTATTTTTATATTTTTACTCAAAACAAAAATATTTTGAAACACTACCAAATGGAATCTTTGTTTTCCTGAGAAACGGAGAAGTTAAAACCACCAACTAGTCCCTTCAAAAATAAATAAAATAAAATGATAAAAAAAGGAACTAGTTAATGCATTCCATGTCGTTTTCCAAAAGACAGTATAAATATGTCGTTTAAAATAATTACCTTGAAACCATGACAAAGAGCACGTTGTCAGTTACAATGTCGTTTACTGAACTAAGAATACGACATATCGTTTTTATTTAAACAAACGGTCAGTTGCTTGATTATTGTCTCCTGTCATTCGAAGTAGATTACAAAAATAGAGGTCACTACTATCTAAACAGAATGTCCTTTATTTAAAAAAAAAAAAAAAAAGGTACATGCCGTTTTATATTGAATTGTCGTTTGTGGAAAATAAACGGATAGAAATATAGGAAGTATATTGAGAAAACACTTTACAAACTGACTGTAAACAAAGTGCATTTATTTTGTATTTCTTCAAAATGAAAAAAAAAAAACTACTAATTTTCTGTTGGCAAAAGAGTTTCTTCATCTATGTAGTTCTTCTTGTTCCTTGCCACCAAGCATGAGAGAATCCAACCGCAGTGAAAAAGCCGAAAAACCAAGCATTGTCGTAGATGACCACAAATGTATCCGAGACAGAAGAAAGAATCCCCACTTTTTCCAAGAATCCTGGAATAAGCGGCAAAATCCCAATGACCAAAGCAAAAAGAGCGGCCAAATTATATTCCTTTTGAGTAGCAATAAGCCCCATTTGGACTCATTGAATACAAGTCATTTAGACTCAATTTTGTGCACTTAACAAGATAATAATCTGCCAAAACTATCCTTCCAATGGGGCCCAA